>KK112355.1:593637-607784 GCA_000611955.2 Stegodyphus mimosarum
GCAGAATTTAAATTATTTTGCGATATTGCTGTTGAACTGAATTTTATGGTTTAAGTGCGAAGAACATGGTATTTAACAAATAAAGGTAACACACAAAATGTTAAATAAACGCCCCTTTGGACGTAATCTAAAATCTGAAACCTTTTAGATTTTTTTTTTAGCTATTTATTTAGAATTGTAATTAAAACTGTTTCATTTTCCCGCGCAACGCAGACGATTTTTGAAGAGGAAGCTACTTCGGAAATGTAAAAATAAAAGCGCGCGTGAATTTAATATTTAATAAATAAATATCTCGTAATTGCTGTTGCCATCCGCAAAAATCGAGAAAAATCCAGAAAATAGGTTTTACCAGAATATTCTAATGAATAATTAAAAAGCTTATAAAAGCCGAATTAAAACACCTCAGCTCATTTGCTGTTGTTTTGAGCGAACTGTTGTTTACCTAATGCTGTTATTGATTGTAGCGAATTTGCTGTGAGACTGAATTAGTTTCTCTGTTTTGAATTGAATTCTGTTTAACGTTTGAGATATTGTGATATTGTACGTATATCTCTGAGGAAATATTTCAGTATTTTGTTTTATTTCTTGTGAAAAGAATAAATGTTATTAAAATAGAAAAGAAACAGGTAATGTGACAATCAAATTCGCTGAAACAACCTTGTATTTGGCGTACATGTTTGCTTGTTATGTATCAGCTACCATATTACTCATATTTTTTCGTCTTAGACTATGTTACAAATAACAAAATCATTCGCAATCCCCAAAAGACAAGCTGTACCATACTCTTACGTCATTTAGAGAACAGGACTATTCGACGAGTTAACTTCAAATCCATGTGACTCATCTCAAGTAGAGGCCAATTCATGCGGATAACAATGTTCTTCCTTCCATACCATCATAGAATATGATGGTATGAAAGATAATTTCTTTGATGGTAAAAAATATGATTTCTTTCCATACCATCGAGGGAAGACTTTCGAAACTGCGGATTTTAGATGTCGCTTATACTGAAGTCACAAACTTTCTTGTATATTAACCCTCTGTAGGACACTAAATCAAAAATTATTTTGTAGAAAGATTTAACTAAATGGGGTTCTTCAAGTTTAGAAACATAATATGCAGCTAAAAAAATTAAGGCTGTAAGGGTATAGGAGGTAGGTGTCATACTGAAAATGACACCGTACATCTAAAAATCATATTTTGGCGTTAATCTACAAATACTGTATCTTAAATAAAACACATTTTATATCACTGAAAATACATGATAAACTTGTTCTTATGTGCACATAATAAATTTCTCTTACATTGCACAGGATCCGCATTTTTATTTACTTATTTATATTAATATCCATTATATTTTTTAAATTTGTTTTTATTTATCATAAATTTATAAAGATATGTATCATTTAAAAAAAAAAATTTATTTTTTATAAATTAATATTCATTTAATTTATTAATTTAATTATATTTATAATTTTATAATATCTATATTAATATTCATTTATAAATATCGCGAAAACTAAACACGCAGTTTTGCGATATCAGACTAAGAATGACACCAAAAACATACGCTAATTTGAAAGCAGTTTTAGTAAGTGAAAGCTATTCTTAGTGAATCGTGATGTACATTAGCCCGAATAATATTTAAAAAATGCATTTCGACTGAAAAAACCATTGTTTATTGAAATAAATTTAAAACAATGTCTTTCAGGTAAAAACATATATCCGCCATCAGCTTTCTCTTAAGATGAAGACTACTTCTACAGAGGCTGTTCGCACATTTTTTAGACGATGTATATTGTATTCACAAAACAAAATTACATAAAATTCTTATGTTTTAAATGTTCTATTTGACATCCCTTATTCTGAACTATCTTTCGACACCGCAATTTCCAGGATAATAATGCCTTTTGAAGTGTCAGAAGAGGTATTCTATCCCATTCCTCCCGAACAGCTTTCCAGAGTCCTGTTAGGTTTTTGTGATAACGTTTGGATAATGCAGTTTTTAAAAGTCCGAAAGCACAAAAATCCATAGGTGACACATCGGGAGATTTAGTAGGGATATCAGTGAAGGGTATGACCTTGATACTAGTTTTTTTCCATTTCTTTTAGAAAATTTACAGTGGATTTTGATGTGTGACTGCTAGCTTTGTCCTGATGGAGTCTCACAGATGGATGGCATTGTGGGTAAAGCGATGGTATTTCATTCAGAAAAATTGGCGATAAAATATGTTCTTGATAGTATTTGGAGTTAATCTTGACATTTTTTTAACTCTCTTCATTTTTAACTTGTCATTATAAGAAAAACCAGCAACAATCGTGAATCCCTTAGAAAAACTTTCTTTCGATTCTTTGAACCACGTACTTAAATTTGTTTTCTCCCCTTTTGTGATAATAAATGGCTCTTTTTTTGTTACAATCATTTAAATACACCCATGCTTCATCTATTGTGACAATTGTTTTCCATTTTTCTTTGGATAAGTGTTTCTCATATAGAATTCTGCAGCGTGTCCTGCGTCGAGCGATATGCTTTTTGAAAGAAGACGATGCACATTGCATTTTTTCGCTTTCTTAAGATTTAAATCAACGTTTATCATTTTGTTTACAGTGGACACCGAGCATTTTAATGATTTTGCAACTGTCCTTTGACTAGGAGGATTTTCTTTTAACATTAAACAACGTACCTTTGCAATAGTCGAAGATGTCCTTTTTTTTCCTTTTATACTTGTTTGGAATTTTTGTCCCACTTGAGGCTCCAATTTGACGTTTTTTTTTCCTTTCTTGTTGATGATATTACCTATCGACGCTTTAGATATCACAAAAACATGACTCTCACATCGTTTTTGGATAACGGAGTATGCATATTTCTCTTCGGAAAGAGCGTCAATGTAGCCTTCGAACCACTGTTTTGTTAAATTCGCCATTTTGAATAAAAACAAAACTTTCAAGCCACAAACGATAACTTTGACTTTTGAAAACATAGTACAATTGCAATTACTTCTTTTGCAGCAAACGATTTTTTATTACCGCTTACCAAAATCGTCTAAAAAATGTGCGAACAGCCTCTGTATTAGATTAGAAAAGAATCTTACACAGTAGTAAGAAACTTTATGAAGCTATTTAGGAGCGATTTTGTACTTTAAAAAATTTGATAAAAGGTGACATACTGATATTGACACCACCCTTGAAAGGGTTAATTTGTATTAGAACCAAAACCCTCAGGGAAGCCCTTGAGTACTGCTATAAGAAAATGTTCTATGAATATTGGACTGATTGTGGGAACGTCAGCTATCAATGATGAAAGATTAAACATTTTTTGTGAAATTATATCTTAAAACCTAAGAATGCCTGTTAAAGTAAAATACCGATGGGTGCGTTATATTAACACATTAAGGGAACTCGAACATTTTACTGCAATCGAATCTAAAAGTCATAAATCAATAAAAATAATCATTTTCAAACTTTACATTTTATCCGAAGTTTTTTAAGAAAAGTTTTCTGAAACATTATTCATCATTAATTAGGTACTGGGAAAATCAGCAACAAAGGATTTAGAGATCAGAAAGATTTTCAAAGAGTGAATTTTTTTTAACAATTTATTATTTATCTGGAAACTGAATGACGAAAAAAAAATGTCTTTACCTTCCTCTAACGAAGATAAATGACTCCATTAGTCTTTCACTACTCATCCCTCAAAGTCATTTTTATCTCTTGGTTGGAAATTAAATTACCTTATTCTGAAGTTACAAAAATAAGCATGTTTTAAAACTACATTTCAGCATTACTTTCATAATAAAAGGCTGGAGACATGCTAAGAAGCTTCAAATATACCCAATCTTGAAACTGGCAAAAATGGAGGAAACTTGACACCACATTCAATCACATTTTTTATAATATTTAAAGAACATCTATTTACATGTAGGTAATATATAACAAAATACGATGGCTGCCTTAAGAAAAGATTGGTGACCTTAAAATTAAATATTCTAAATTTGGTGTTCTCCCCCCCCCCTAAGTTCATCTGTTCTCCCAAATTTGAGACCTTTCCACGTTACATAATAACCTAAAATTAAACAATCGCAGCTTAGTTATACTTATTCACCTACTTAGTATAAATACTGCTTTGTAAGCAAACATTTGTATTCCTTTTCCTAACTTCTTTACCCTGCTAATATATTCCCGCTGCTTTGCTTTCCTGTTTAAGATGCTTATGTCGCACTTTTAAAACCAAAGTACATAAAAGTTATTGTATTTAAATATGACTGAATAAATTCCTTGTCTACAGAAATGATCTGATGTGAATTATAATGGAATAAAGTTATGTTTAAACGGTCTGGAAGTTTTTATTTTATGCATTCATCTATCTGCCTACGCAGAATTCAAGCTGCATCTCATCAAAATATCCACCCTCGGCCATGACGACTGCAAGGCCACTTAAAATATCAAATGTATGTTATTTTAAATTACATTTTAGCATTGCTTTCATAATAAAATGTCATACAAATGGAAAAAAGCAAACATTTTGAATATACCCAACGTGAATTTCGCAAAAATGAAAGAAATTTGAAGCTAGATTCAATAATATCTATTACCAATTTCAAGAATATATATTAAAATATCATATTCTAAGGGCTTTAGCATTAAAAATTTCTTTTAATATTGAAAATTTAATATAGTTAATTAACTAAAATTCCTGGGCTCAGGAAAAACTTAATATTCAAAACCTAAATAAAGTTAATTTATTTTTACTTACCCCTAACTTATACACATAAGTAAGGGAGGTAATATTTTCTGTCCAAAATGTCTGTCTGTGTGTATGTGTGTAACGATTGTTTGGTTCACGATAGCTATTACATCAGAATTCCAAAACTTTCTATGTTCCGTAATTCGTTCTCTGCATTTATATAAAGAGCTGAATAGATTTTGGCTAAAATTGGACAAACAGAAATGGTAGTTTACTTAAAGTTCATAACAGCTTTTAATGAAAAAAATGTATTAAAATATAATCCAAAAATTTCAATTTTAGTAGTGAAGACTTTTATATAAATGGGGAACAACATATTCAATTTGGTCTGAAATTAATAAACTGGAAGTGAGGCTTTGTTTGAAGTTCTGAACAGAGTTCCGGAAAAAATGTATTTTGAGATAATTCCAAACTTCTCAAATTTGGTATTTAAAATAATTATGTGACTGAGAACAGTATATTACATTTCTAAGAATTAAATGGCTTTTTGGAATTTTGCCAAATGCAAAGAGACTAAGCTCATTTATGAACAGTACCTCTGGATAGGAAGCAATTAAATATATCGGCCTCAATTCTCAATTTTGTCTTAAATTCACTACTGCCAAATCACTTTTCAATTAAAAGGATGTTGCAATCAAATGCGTTAATTTTAACCAACTAATACAGAAAATATAAATAATATAGTGAATGTAAAAAACCGCATGACAATTAACATTCTATTGGGAATTCTAAAAATTATTAAAGTTTTTAAAGATTTTTTGTTGAATTGTACGAGGCGTAAGTGAGAAAAATGTTATCTTTAATAAAGAAAGGTAAAATTACAAATAAAAAATGGGAAGAATTATTAATTAAGAAATAAAATTGAGAAGAATTATTGATTAAGACACTAAGAAAACTGAAGGCTGATATCAGAAACTGAGAAAAGAATGAAAAAGAAGATATATTAAGTTCCCCAAAAATAAATATTTATACAATAATCATATTTCATATTGATGTTCTGTCCTCAAACAACTATATGCGTTTAGATCGTGCCATCATTAATCATCCCCGTAAATGAAAATCACTATAAACTTTGCATTATTGGGATTAGGAACTTGAGAATTTCATGGTGATTATGTCCACTTGTTCGATTGACATTTTAATTTCGACTGCTACTTTCTTATCAAAGTCTCATTCAGTCTAATGGTTTGTTTGTTTGTGGCTTATCCTACCCGATCGACTGTAACATCAGATCAGGCCCATAAATCTCTGAATTTCAAACATAATATTTTCAAACGTAACCGAAGAACAACTCCAGTACATGAGAGCAATTAGAGTCTCTGGCAACTAATGCAAGGCAAGGTATGGGCAGGACTGGCTTGAGTCAAGTTGCATTTAGAGCGTAAGGGATGCCCGAAAAAAACGTACATCGCGCAGATGACCAATGCCCAGCCTAGTAGAGCCGTTTGTTCAAATCTATTGCTTGCCTAGGGCAGCCCTGGGACGTTTACCAACATACCATTCATGCATGTGGTCTTTTCTCCAAGAGCAGCTGATTTCTAACTTGACCTGCGAAGCAAGCTCCAAGAAAGAAAGACGGCTACCATCGGGAAAATCCTTAAGTCTGCTCTCCCTGGCCAATCCATCTGCTATCTGATTACCACAAAGCTGCACATGTGAAGGCACCCATTGAAAAAATATCGAATTATGGGCACATAAGCAACCCAAATGCTGAACAATATTCACGGTAGTTCTGTCACCTTATTTCCACTACTTAACCAAATACTGTATAGAGTTCTGGCTTTCGCTCAGAATACAGCTGTCACTATTGACTCCCTCAATGACAGAATAACTGAAGGCCTCTTAAATGGCAATAAGTTCTGCAGGAAAAACGGAGCAGTAGTCAGAGTTTCTCCTACAAATCCTAATTCCATTCTCCTGTCCATTCTCCTGTAATTATATGACATAAGACCAATCTAACTGCATGGCATAAGCATCACATACGCGCTCAGAGCACTCCAGGTGAATTTGAGCATTACCTTATAGTAGCTATTTCTATATTTGTGCTATTCCTGCAGCGAGAACATCGTGGTTGCACAACTTAAGATCACCAATTCACAAGAAACTCTATTCTTCTCATAGGTCACATGGATATTATGGGACGTTATAGTAAAGTATACATTTATCAAGTGGCGGATGGATATGAAACTAAGGTGAAGTAAAAGTACTCCTCTTTTTCAAAGCGTAAATAGAGCAATGTTGCCATTATTAAACTTTTCAACCAAATTTTCAATTTTTCTTATTGCACTTTCCAGGATTAACTTTTAGACCGGCCTAATTTAACAATGAAAATACTTCTTTTAAGTCTTTAATGTGTTGTTCTAAATTGTCACTAGTAACAATAATGTCATCTAAATAAATAAAAGTGCTTTTCCCGAGGACGGGTCTTAAAACAATGTTCATATAACGTTGGAATGTTGCTGGCGCGCCTGACAGGCCAAACGGCATACGCAAAAGTGCATAAGTGCCAGACTTGATTATAAACGTCGTTTTATGCATATCTTCAGGCTTTACGCATATTTGAAAATAACCTGACGTTAAATCTAGTGTAGTCATGTATCTAATGGAAGTTATATTTCTCAAGATTTTTTCAATAATCGGCAATGGGTAAACCGTGTATTTTGTAATACTCTTCAACTTACGATAGTCTATTGCGAAACGCCACCTCTTCGGGTGCGTCATCGGGTATTTGTTGTTTTTCTTACACAAAACAATGGGACTGGCATAACTGCTGGACATTGAGGTAATAATCTTCTAATTTAGCATATCCTAGATATGCCACTCAATAATTTGTTCTTTAAGTTTATCATAACGGTAGGGCTTGTGCCTAACCAGTTGTGAGTCTCCAGTATCTATTGAATGGTACGTAACTTGTGTGACCCCAGGTGCATCACTAAATAAAGTAGAAAATTCACTTACCACTTGCCGCAACTTTTCTTGTTCTTCATATGGCAGGTGTTGCAGGTATACTGTGGAAGGCTCCGCTTTTAGTTCCGAGACTGGCTTCATGGATAACAAGTGTCGCTTGCTGAAAATCTAACTAGGCTTCATCTAGTCATAAAACATCTACCCCCAAGATAATAAAAATGCTTGCAAATTTTTAATTATGAGAAACATTATTTTTACCTGCTCGTCCTTAATATGGATATATAGAGATACTTTGCCGTTGCACTTGTATTTTTCTTCCTGGGCAGCTGTAACCGTCGTACCGTCCGTGCTAAATACCCTATATCTGCGAAAGTATTTCTTAAAAAAACTTAGGAAATAAAGCTGCATTGAGCGCGATATCTAGGAGAGCGGTGGCAGGGGTATTATTCGCCAGAACTTCAATTTTAGGCAAAACTAAATTTTTTACAATGACGGTATTAAGCTTTATGGTAGAGGGATTTTCTTGGCCTTTGGATTTCTGCACCCTACCGTCAGCAGAAATTCGTTTCAGTTTAAATTTTCTCTCTTTTCTTCAGGGTCTTCTCTTTTTTTTTATGACCCTCGTACTTCTCATCTGGCTCGCGGTTGAATTCTCTACATTCGCCGGTTGTCTTTGGAATTTTGTTTTTCTTAGACCACTGATTCGACTTACTCTATATACTTGCTCTTGCCTCCGCTGTGGCTTTGGCGCACCATATTGGCTTTGCTGTTCATATTCTTTCATTGTCCGCCGTTCTTCTACTTTCAAACCGGATTGCGAGCTCGAATAACTTATTGATTGTCGGAGGGTTTCTTAACTCAATGAAGTCTTGTACCTGGGGTAGTAATCTCAGCAAAATCACCTGGACGCAAACATAGGGCTCCAAGACCTCATCCCTATACCTTACACCAGTCACAGAGTCTCTGTCAAAGACGTGGAGTGGTGTGCGGCCATTCAACATGTTGCCTGCCCAGACAATTACACCGCCATAATTGCTGAATTTCGCAGACATTGGAGGGTAGATAACAGGTTCCTGGCTCTCTCCATATGAAAGTACTGCGAGAATCGGTGTTTAGGCTAAAACGAGACACGTCGGTGAACAGAACGGTAGCCCATTGCTCCGTACTCCAACCACAATGCAGCCTGCACCATGCTGATCGGACTCTCCCGTCCGTAGAGGTGAGCGGGACGCAAACAACCGGTCTTCTGGCAAACCACCCTCTCTCATTCAGTTTTTTGGAAACAATCACCATTGTTACACGGATTCCTGTGGCTGCATACAGGTCTCGAGAGAGCGGAGAAGCTGTAGCCCCTTTGTTACGCCTTCCTAAAATGGACAAATAGCGATCTTCTCTGGCCGTCGTGGCTCTTGGGTGGCCTTGCCCAGGCTTTCTCTCGATGGATCCAGTATTCTGGAACTGTTTCCATAGGTTATACACGCCGCTGGGCGTTAAATTAAACTCTCTGCATATCTGGACTTTCGATTGGTCTGCTTCTAGCCTCCCCACAATTCGCCACCTCATTCCAACATCTAAACGTTGGTGGTTACACATTTTTACTGTTCTGATGTGAATTTACCTGATTGCTGCAAGATAACACAAAGAAATACGCCGAGGTGTGCTAGCGAACGCAATTCGTCTTACCCTCCACGCGCTTATAAAGCCTGTTTTTTTACTGGCTCTACCTACACACATGTATACGCTTAATGTATTTGTCACGCTTACGTATACAACACTTGCATTTTTATCTAGAAGCAGTGGTTTTACCTTCAGTTAGTTCTTTTCATGCAGTTCGATAAAATATGCAAATTCTCTTAATTTTGTTCACAAGTGTATAACAAGCAGAAAAATCTCGTGTTTTGTAAAAATTAAGAAATGATACAATTTTTTTAATGGGTAGTTAAATATTCCTACGACATTTATTTTGGCTTTTCCTCGATGTGATTTTTACAAGAACGCAACTAAAATTACATTATATATATATATATATATATGACATTTTTACAGAGTTCGATTTTACTAATTTAAACAAAATACCTTCGAGTAGTTTACTTCGAATAAAGTTGTGCAAAAATACATATATCATTCCGAGCAAATATAAACCTAAGAATTAATTTTTCTCTCTCAAAAAACTATTAAGAATTTTACCAAAAAAAAGGATTTTATGAATTCGAAAGATAAATTACTAGGAAATGTTTTTTTTTTCTGCAAGAAACGAAAAAATCGTACAAAATGAATAACTCATTCCGTAGTAATATCCAAAGTAAAACATGTTAAAAAGGTTTTAACCTTTTCGAAACAAAACTTCAAGTTGTTCATATGTAAAACAATCTCTGTATGAGCACACATTTCAAAAAACAAATTATGGTAAAATTTTCGCACATAAAAAAACTGTAAGCTGTAGTTTTTGCCTCCTTGAAGAGTGGACTGCTGGGGGAGAAACGAAAAGCATCCTGGTGGCCAGTTTTGTGAAAAAATTTGAGATTTGCTGTTTTTTGACTGACAAATACTTGCGCTATGAAATTTGATGCATAAAGTACTTTTTTTATTTCTCTTTGGAAAAAAAACAAAATACCAGCCTTAAATATCAAAATTGAAAATGCAAATATTCATCTCCATTTTTTAGTCTATGTAGTGTTATTTCTTACAAATAAAATAAAATGGTAGACGTGGGATTTATTCTTTTATTTTGCTAACGAAAACTTTCATATAAAATTTAATTTTTGAGCTAAAAATAAATAAACGGTTAAAAGAAGAATTTAATTTTGAACGGACGTAACTTGCTTCACTGTTATGTCAAATCATACTAAAAAATGAAGAAACATTATAATGATCTCATTCTTAGCGTATAATTATAAGGAAAGTCTGGCTGGATCAGAGTAACGAGGTACATAGTAACTTTATTAATCATTGTCTGTTTCTGCACACGCGTGACGGTCCTGTTGATTTAGACTTCAGACTGTTTATGATATGATCTAGTGGGAATCTAGTTTTTGATCTGTCTTTTATGATACCTGATGATTTTTGATTCACTGCAAGTCATTATTTGACTTGCATTATTTTACCTTTCTTGACTTTCGTTTTAATTAACAAATGTTTAAAAGAATTTTTATTAAACTGTGATTTCGTGAGATTATCCAATTTGTTTACCCCCTATTGTAGTTTCAGTAAGCTCTTATGTAAAGTGCAGCTCTGGACCAAAATTAAGTGAGGCGAAATCCTCCTAATTACTTTTTAAGAAAAATCGAAAATTTATTCTAAATAAAATTCTGAATATAGGTGTTTCGCTTTAATGGATATTGAATGGTTTCATTTTAATGGGTTAATATTGCTATGCCAGCAGTTGTCATCAGCCAGGTGAGCTATCTGAAGATTTCAAATCAACTCTGCATAGATTAAATGATTTTAAAAAAAATTACGTTGAAACGAACAGAAAATTTGTAGAGACATTAGGTTGTTTCAAAGTACGAAAGATATGCAATGCCCTCGCCGGGACTCGAACCACGGATCTCTCAAATACGCTCCAAGCGGGCTGACCACTACACCACGAAACCTGAAGGCATGCGAAGAAGGCGGGAGAAATACCTTATAAATTTTGAGTATTGAAAATGTAAAATAAATGAGAAATATATCTAATATTCTCATTCTACCCGAACGCAATAGGAACAAATAACAATACATTTTCACAAACAAATTTTAAATATGTTTTTAGTAATGTTTTACTGTCTTGACGCTTGCAAATTTCTGTAAAAACAAAGAATCCATTGGTACTGCAATTGTTTTTTCACTTATTCTAATTTCTAATTTATGTGTCGCATATTGTTTCCTAAAATTGTTGTCTAGATCCATTCCATTTTTTTTTGTTTACTTAGGATTTTTCACGTCTTAGAGTTTTTCTTATTTTTACTTATGACTTTTCAAGCCTTTAGGCTCTTTTTCTGTTGAAAGCTATATATGCTAAAATACCTATAAAAGTTGTATGATTTTTAACGTAATGATGTAATTTAGTAACATGTAACGTAATAAAAAGAAATAACATCACACATAAAAGCGGCAAGTATGTAGAGTAATCATGCAGGGAAATCGCGAACACGTAATTTTCACCAATTATTCGAATTATATCGCTTTATACAAGGTACAATTACTTTTTTACGTCACTCTTTTTTAGCAGTCATATGTTTGGTACCCAACATATTTATGTTTTATTATATAAACATTATATACACTGCTCGACATTGAAAATGCAACACCAAGAAGGAGTGGTCATAAATTTATGCAAATTTTAGAGTAGACGCACGTCACTGAGTTATGCGAATGATGTGAAATGCGCAGCTCTCCGATGCACGTGAAGTAAGATATAAGGGAAGGAACGTGCAGAATGAGCAATATTCGTGTCGTTATTTCTGCCAGACGATTTATCGAAGAAAGTTGGTTTTTGTCCCGGAGGATACGTGTAATAGGACAGAATGCCAGGCCGCCGTCAACGAAGGCACTTCCAGCAGATAGACGATTTTACGAGGGGTATGGTGATCGGACTGAGAAGAGCGGGTTGGTCCTTACGTGAAATCGCAGCTGATACCCACATGGATGCGAGCACGGTGCATCGGCTATGGCGAACATGGTTGAGCAAGGGAACGTGGAAAGAAGGAGGGGTGTAGGTGCAGCCAGAGTGACGTCAGCAAGCGTGGATCGATGCATTCGCCGTCAAGCTGTTGCGGTCCCGCAAATCACTTGTACCGCGATTCTGCAGCATGTGCAAGATACCCTGGATGTTCCCGTGTCGACCAGAACCATTTCCGGTCGATTGGTTGAACGTGGCCTGCACTCACGGCGTTCGTTAAGAAGACTGCCATTGACCCCCCAGCATAGACGCCAACGTTTAGAATGGTGCCGAACTGGAGCGATGTGGATGACAGAATAGCGAAACGTCGTGTTCTCAGATGAGTCACGCTTCTGTTTATCCAGTGACAGTCGCCGCATATGTGTGTGGCGTCGACGTGGAGACAGATCTAATCTGGCAGTAATTGTGGAACGCCCCACCGCGCGACAACGTGGTATAATGGTTTGGGGCGCTTTGCCTACGATTCCAGGTTACCTCTAGTTGGTATTCAGGCCATTATGAGGGCCCAACGATACTTGGATAATGTACTGCGGCCGGTGGCAATCCCCTAGCTTCAGAGGCTGCCTAATACAATTTTTCAGCAGGATAACGCCCAACCATACAATGCTGGCATCTGCCAACATGCTCTGCAAGGTATACAGATGCTTCCCTGGCCATCGTACTCTCCTGACCTGTCACCAATCGAACATGTGTGGAATGTGATTGGACGCCGTTTGCAGACTCTGCCCCTGCCTCGTTCAGAAGACAAACTGTGGCAAATGGTTGAAAGGCAATGGAGTACCATCCCTCAGGACACCATTCGCACTCTTATTGACTCTATGCCTAGACGTGTTTCTTCGTGCATCACTGTCCGCGGCGGTCCTACATCCTACTGGGCAGACGCCGTTCTCGCTCTGTATTCTCACTATCATTTTGAAATAAAGATCACTTATTGCTGCTTGCTGTCTCTGTCTTTTTTCCAAATATCATCACTTTCTGGCTACTCCTTCTTGGTATTGCATTTTCAATGTCGAGTAGTGTATTTATGTTTATGTATTAATGCAGAACGGCTTTGCTGACAGATTTAGCACCAAAGGCAAAACTCAAAAATTTTGTCCCTATATATTCCTATTACTTTCATATCAATAATAAATTCTTCATAGTTTTATTTTGCGCTGCTTCTCTCTTTCTTTCACTCTAGTTTTTTTTTTTTTTTTTTTTTTAATTATTCGCCCTGTCTAATTTTTACTAGCGGACTTCAAACATCTCTTCCCCTTGATATGGTTTTCTTGTGGGTGTACCATTCAAAAGTTATTCCCTGTCAAAATGTGTTGATATAATTTATTAAGTAAAATCACAAGGACGAAACTATTATTTGTTACCAAAATAAACGTGGAAGAGTTAATAAAATACAATAGAAATGGAACTAGATTCGGAAATCAATACTTCAGCAAGTTATATCGGAAATCTAGGATCTTCTCGATAGATTTCAAGCTGTTTCACAAACATTTAGTGCCTATCTTTAATGTCTTTTCTATCGAAAATGCATTAGAGATAACAGTCGATTTCGTATCCTGAAAGTTGCTAATACCAAATAAAGGAAAAATTGTTCAAGCACAAAGTTCAGTTGCTTCGCAATTGCATTTATAGCTGTATACCTTCTACAATTTATGAAGTCAATGAAACTTTGATGGCGGTATTTTCTAAAGTTTTGTAAAACTAGTAAGTTGTTGGTTTCAGAGAAAATCGATAATTTGTAGAATGTTGGTCACACTGTAAGTCACAATTAAAAACATAATTAAAAATAATTCCTTCATAATTTCTTTATGTATATATATATATATATATATATATATA
>KK112355.1:613137-626948 GCA_000611955.2 Stegodyphus mimosarum
TTTTTTCAGTATTTGAGGATTACATCTTCCCAACCTTTTCCAACCATCCCCCAACTTGGATGGTTTTCGCTGCTTAAAACTTTGTTGCGTAAAAGCCACATGAGCAGATGTTTGTCCAATGATGATATGAAACCGAACTTCAAACGATCAACTCCCTACTGCCTACGTTGCTACTAAGATTCGGCCATGTTTAGTAGCAGTTATCTGTGGACAAAAATCAAATTATTAAATATGATAAGACATAGCAATTCAAAATTTAATTCCAGTGTAAAACTTTATTTTAATCTCGAGGTAGGTATACAGGGTACTTTTTTTAAAAACAGGGTATACAGGGTACTTTTTTTAAAAAAAAGTTGGGGCATTATTTTTCGAGGTAGCCCTAGGTATCCTCAGATAAAGGAGGGAAGCATGTGAGCGGGCATCATAAGGTGCTATATTTATGAAGAATAAATTTCGCTGTATTACAAAACACGTATGAATTTTAATTAAACGTTGCATTTCAGTATATATATATATATTTTACCGCATTGTTTCACTTATTTTTTCTACTTGAAACAAAATAAATGAATAAAATCCTTCCTTCTGATTTCCTGATTGACTCTAAAAGTTCTGACATTCTTTGAGGTGTGAGAAAATACCTTCGTTCTTCCTATGTTGTTTTCATTTACCGAAAAAACAATTCATGTTTAAAGTCATCGAGAAGATCTAACTAAATGGTGCACATATTTTACGATTTGCATGTGCAAGTGTGTTCCTCCCGCACGTATTACCATCCGGTATCTGTTATTTCAGTACAGTTGAGCTCATTTGAGTCCATTATGAACGAGACTATAACAATAAAAATTAAAAAAAAATAATTTTCACTAATATACAGTAAACTTTACACAAAAATAATTCAAGATACTAAATAACTGACTTTGATTGGCTTAATAGAAAAGGGTGTGCAAAAGGCAACTAAAGGCTTGATTACCATCTTGGCCAATAAAGTCCTAATCTAGGGTATCTCAAGATTATAACTGTTCTTAATTTTCTTTTGTTTCACGAAAACAAGGAGAGTAAACTTCTAGGGGCACTAAGGGGATGCCATGTTTAGAACCTCATATAGGATAATCAGGTCGTAAGATTTTTCATATGTTTGCCGCTCGATGTAATGAAACGGAAACATTTTTCCTCAAAAGCTTTTCTAAGCTTGACTAACATTCCCCTTGTTTGCATGGATAACACCATCAACAGTGCTTCTGATGCCTAAAATAGTTTGAAGAACGCTATGCTAGAATGACAAGGAATTTAACATGGTGAATATGAAAGCTAACTCATAGGCTCAGGAAAATGATTCGGATAACTTCGTAAAGGTGATTTATTCCAAACTGGTCGTTCATACAGCAAAATACAGTTCATTGTAACCTGTGGATCGATATGTCTTTACAATCCAATAAAAACCGTTGCTGATGTTTCGAATTTTCAGTGAGACAGATATGACTTGTTCTTGTGGTTTATCAACTAATTGAGCAGTGCTTAGCTTGTTATTCACTATTCACTATAAGGGAATGTTTATTGATTAAAAAATTCGATTAGCCGAAGAATAACTCCTTTTACTACATAGGGGCGTGGGAATTAGCAATTGCTGAAAATCACTTAATCAGTATGCAAGCAATTTACTAGAGCTCACTGCACCATTTTTTTTTTTAATATTTAAGATTTCTTGGGCTATTTAATGGATTTAATGGATTATTAATTAATCTATTTAATGGACTATCCTCCATGATCCTCAGGTTATGAAACCAAAATTGCTTCAAATGTTTTAATATAAAAAAGTAAAATAAGAAATTTAAAAAATAAAGTAATGAAGGTAAGGCTTAGAGAATTGCTGGATTATAAGGAAATGAGTATACTGAAATTAAATTTCGCTATGTGTTTATGTCCTATTTTATGCGTCTATCCTGCATATTCAATAGAGTGTAGTAAAAAGAACTGGAAATTTAGATCGCCTGTATTCAAGAAAGTTGAGTTTTATTAAACGTATTTAAAGTGTAGAATTTTTCACACATTATATTTAATACTTGGCTGCTGAAAGCTTCGTAAAAATTTCAGTCAATTACTTCAAGGTTTCAAGCAGTTACTTCAAGGCTGGCATATTAATATTCTTCATCTCAGCTATACAAATTGGAAAATTTAATCATTTTTAAATGAAGCTTTATAAGTCATCTGGTCCAGACAACCAGCTGCGACCGTTTTATGCTTGACGCCGGGCACTGGATTTCAGTACTTCAGTTTTACTTTTATTGTATTTTATTTGTTGTTATGTGTGGGAGAGTTAAATCTATTGCTTTTAATAACACTTTTAAATCCAAAGATATTTTTAATTAGTTTTAATTTGCAATCCACGTAATATCTCCGACACTAGATGCTTTACGCCAGTGGTTTGAAACTCAAATGGCTGCGGGCCGAACACATATAAACATTAATAATAATATACCAATTAAAAAAAAAATTCAAACTTATATTTGTTTTCTATTTTCAAATCTAAAATTTGGTACATGTAAGTCATTTTCGTTCCTTACTCTTTGTTATTCAAATGACATTGACAGCTAAACATTAAAATCTTTGACTGACATTTATTTAAAATAGCTCTAACTTGTTTAATTAATCTTAAAATAACTTCAGTAAGCTAAAAGAAATTATGAAAAACCTTTCGAAGTTTTCGAATTATGAAACTTTTCCTATAAAATTTTCCTAGACGGACGAAACGTATGAATAAATAATGGTAACTTAGTTTCTTTTCCATATTTATTAAATTTTCATCTGAAGCGTAAATAAAAAATATATATGTTTGTATGTAAGTCGTTATAAACTTCTTTTATTCCTTACTGCACTTTAACATTAGATGGCATTCCGATTTTGATAAAGCTTGTAGCCTTAAAGAAATTGCTAGGAATTATCTTCATAAAGGGTTGTAGATGTACTTCAGTCAGTTGGGTTTTGCCTCATTAACTTCCAATTGTGAAAAAAAATTATAAACATTTAAATGTATTCCCGAAAAAAAGAGATTACTCTTATTGCAAATATTGCGAACTGAATTTATATTTTTACTTCCTTGTACGAAGTAAAGAAAGTATTGTATTAGCGAAAACTTTCGGGTATCATATTTCAACGAAAATATCCATTTTGACTGACGGCTGTCGAATGAAATTTAATGATGTTTTTGCTTGATATCTGTACGTAAGGACAGGATAAAGGACTCTTTCTCCCAAAATGGATTCTAAAATGATTTTATATGGATTCAGAAGGGATTTTTTTCGTGACGTCTATATGTACGTATGTATATATATCGCATAACTTAAAACGAGTAGACTCAGAGCGTTGAAATTTTGTATATAGGAGTGCTATAGCATGTAGTTGTGCACCTCCCTTTTTTATTGCAATTGGCCGTACCAAAAGTATGTGCGTGCGTGCGTGCGTGCGTGCGTGCGTGCGTGCGTGCGTGTGTGTGTGTGTGTGTGTGTGTGTGTGTGTGTGTGTGTGTGTGTCAGTCAGGGGTCGCATGCGTGCAGACGAAGATAACGAAATTGGGCTTTTACAAACCGCCAATCTTTATTTTCAAGCATACGAAATCATTTTCTTGATAGATAAAATATTTCTAGATAGTATTCAATTACAATAATTCTTATATACACAAACAGAGGGATACGACGTCATTTTAGGCAAGTGGGAATATCAGCGGGGATATTTTAGCAGTTGCGGAAGCTAGGGAAAGGAATGACGTAATTAACTTGCGAGTGCTATTTATACCGAAGTAGCTGCAATTGTAGAAACAAACTATGATTGGGTAATTTTGGGTTTTAATTTCATTTTTCAAGCAGCGCTATGTAATACAGAAAGATCTCGAATTTGGGACAACAGATGAATTTAGGGAGAGAGCATAAAATCTAGAATAGTTAATTTTGAGGTCACTAATTGTTCTTAAATCGGCCATCGTATTTTGTTATATTTTACATATATATATGTAATATATAACAAAATATAGTAACACCCTCTGTGTTACTCGACTCGGTGAGCTCAGATTTTTTATTCTTATATGCTGCATTTTTTGCTTTAAAAAATTGTGCATTTTTTGCTTTAAAAAATAGTTGAATTATGTTACTCTTACGTCCCGGTTAAGGTTTTTATGCCTTTAGTTAATCTGCATTCAATAGTTGTAGAATTATCAACAATTTAAAAGTTGTTTAAGTGCCGCTAAGCCTAACAGAGCAGCTATATTGGTTACAGGGTAGTCAATTAAGTCAGTTTCTACATCTTCAGTGTCTTTTTGTCGAGTTGGACCAAAAGTAAACTTTCCATTTTGTGCCCCGAAAAATCCTGCTTTTTGCCCGCTGGGCGAATTGCTTGTTTTTGTGCAGAAACTCTAATTTTAATTGTAAATTTTTTTAATTGTTTTAATTGTTTTTGGTGTTTTATGTTTTTCTTTATTTTTCGATTTTTAATAACGTTTCCTCAGTGTTTCATATATTTTTATTTTGCCGCGAAGTGAGAACTGTATTAATTGAATGAAAAATATATCTCCAATGAAATTGAAAGAAATAAGTTTAAATGAAATGCAGAAAAAAATGCGTGTAATTTATTAGGCTGTACAAGAAAGTCCTGTGGTGTCTATATCAGATTTGTTTTACCTGTATCTCCCAATCTTTGAATGAGATTTATACCACACTGTAAATTAGTTAGTTCTTTATAGATTTATTAACGCGTTAGTTTTTAATGGTAATGAAAAACTATTTTAACTCGGGCTTCAAATAATTTAAATTTTGGAATCTTTGTTACATTATATTTACAACGAATTCATAATTGTCTTCGAAGCATAAAATTGCATCGGGTGCCGCATGCGGCCCACGTGACGCTAGTTTGACACTTCTTCTTTATGCCCGGTATTTGAGGAAACAAAATCTTTCAATTAAAATGTGCTACCAAGATTTGAGGACATAATAAAATATTATTTGTTTCATTATCAAGAACCATAAATAAAATTTAAGCAAGAGCCTAGTTTGGCAGTTATATGCTCATCCAGCAAAAAAAAAAAAAAAAAAAAACTTCAAACTTTATGGAAGAAAAACTATGTGACAGAACTTCATAACAAATACAGCGTTATTAAGAAAAGTTTGAAAATAAATGACAGACTTAATAATTCAAAAAGACCTGTCTCATTCAGAAAGTAGACCAAAGAAAATTCTTTGTTATTTCAGTTTGTAAATGCAAAGACTTTTCAATTTCTATTTGCAAGATAAAATTGCTTGAAGCCAAAAGAAACTTTTTAACTTATCAGAGTACATTTAAAAAAAGGATCATTGGAAAAATTGACTGAAAAAGTATAAAAATTCTTGGGAAGAGCTTGCAGCGTGAGACCAAGACGGAAGAAGGAATTCAAACAGCTTCGTTACAAGGATGTAGGACTTGCGTGAGTGGGTTCACGTCTCTTCCCTCTGTTTCTTCTGTACAAACCATACATTCTTCTTCTTCTTTTAAATATTTTAGAAAAATAATTTATTCTTGAGGAAAAAAGAAGGCATAGAACAATAATAAAATCTCCAATTTCTAAAATGAGGAATGAAACTAAGGTTTTATCTCGACAATGTGATAGAAAACTGGAGTTTCAGATATGTCAGCTGTAGTTACTGTTACTGCTGCTTTAAAGAATACGGAATTTTGATGAAAAAGGATACATAAAATGTTATCAATCAAGGCAAAGTCAGGAGGGAAAAAACAAAAGCTTGAATTAATGTGATAAAAATTAAAGAACATCCCTTAATACCAGTATGCGGTACTATTTTGATAACCAAAAGGACAAGACTCATACTCTTGCAGAATTACCGGTAATTTAAGTTTTAAAAAAGTTAAAAATAAGTCAATTAATGTATTACATACTACATAATTTAGAATTACTGAGCTAGGTAGTTTATATGAGTAAAAATTTAGAGGCTAGCTTGGAATACCAAGACAACGTCATTCGAACTTAGTAAAATATTGTTAACAATGACAGAAAGAAACTTTTCCCCTGACAGGCTAAAATAATAATAATAATAATAATAATAATAATAATAATAATAATAATAATAATAATAATAATAATAATAATAATAGTAATAAAGGAATGGTTGGGGTTTTTTCCCGCCACTGTGCCGTAGTATTCAATGTGAATTAATTTAACATAAAATGAATTTATAAGCAGGCTAGTTTGAACTCTTAGCTTTTACCATTTTTCAGTAATCATTTCCTCTGTTAATAGCATAAAAGTTACTTCTCACATATAAATAGTTATAAAAGTAATGTCGTTTTAGTGCATTGGTTTTACGAAAGAATAAACACGAGATTAAATTAGTGGCGCCATCTGTTGAGTCAATTGATAAAGTAATAGTTGTGAAATCGGCCGCATTTAACAGGTATGGAAAATATTAAACGAAACAAAGCTCTGTTTCCTTAAATAGACAGCCGTCATTTTTTTTTCATTGCTAATTAATGACTAAAAGTTTATAGCACTAATTAGCTTTTTCAAAACATAAACTAAGTTTTTTGTAAGTATTTATTTTTTAAAAATTATTTCTTACAATTGTTAGGTAATACATGCAATTATTTCAAAATACTAAATAAAAAATAAGTTTATTCATTTAAAATCCTTATTTATTGATCTAACTATTATAAAAAAGCGAATGGAAAAGAGATACACATTTGATTGAATTTATTATTGCAAGTTATTCTTAAAGTAATCACGACAATTTTAACTGATTTTCAATTATTCTTAAGTATTCTACTAGATGAGATGGACTAAATCAATGAACACTAAAGTGTTCCATTTTCAGGACCATTCTTATTATTTAAATCATAACAAGCAAAATATAAATTTCAATGAGATATAAGTTAGACAATTCAATTCTCAACGACTGCTGATCATAAATGTTAGTAACAATTAATTATTAAAGTTGATATATCCTAGCACTGAGACAATTTAACAAATATTTTTAAATAGCGATTGTAAATAGGGATGCCATTTAAGCAAATTATCACCAAAGTTTAGGGCTTTTCCAAATGCCATGATGCAGCTAACTCAGATTATGCTATACATTTACATAATACTTACTGGCGGACATCATTTAGAAATACGAGGGCAAGATACAAATATTGCCTTTGTTTTCTGAATTTTGAGAAGAAACGATCTTCAGGTGAAGATCGTCCGTTTTACATTAGAAGACTTTCTGTTTTCTGAAAGAAACCGGGAAACTGTTAGTGCCGAAACTAAAAACGGGCAAAAGCACAATGAAATGCATAAAGATGGCAGGTGCATAGCTAATGGGGACATTTCGCTCTCCGTTAAGGAAGCGATCAGATCTTTTCCGAGAATTCTGCTTCCGAAAAGCGAAACTAATTTACCTAAAGAAAAGCCGATGACCACAGAGGACGTTTCGCCCTTCGGTATAGAAGAAAGAAACCTTTCGTTTCGAACAAAAGAACTGGGGAGGTAAAATTGCTCCTGCTTGACACAGAGGTGAATGAACCGACTTTTCATTCATTAGACACGACTCAAATTCTTATTTACAAAGAGAAAGTAATGATGGGAAATCACCTGTTTATTTAGCAGGTTTAGACTCTCAAAACGCTTCCTTAGAAGGGAATTATCTAACAGAAAACGAAGTGCTAATTAAAGACCTGGAGAATGGTCGGAAACCTCGAATCATTCCCGAAGCAGTTAAGACAAAAACGTAATTACATGCGGACTTTTGCCTACCACACTTAGAGAAAGGGGAAATATAGTACCCACACCTTGTTTATCCTCCAAATATCCGACGATTTCAGAATGGAAATCTCTAAAGAAATTCGGCAAAAACAAGGAACTTTAATTTTGCCAAATTGGGCCTCGAACCAACCAGACAAATTCTCGGTAGATGTGTTTTTCTATACTGGCCTCATTATAAGTTCCTGTTGTTTTATCCTTGGTACTTAACCGAGCGTAATAAAAAATTTTTGTGTTTAATTCACTATTTAGTGCTGACTTTATTGTATCTAGCAGTGATATTTAAGTAAGAGATATTGGAATTCTGCAAACCCTCCCGAGGAGGGAAGGGGTTGTAACAATCCTCAGGTGAGAATCATCAGTTTTACATTAGAAGACTTCCTGTTTTCAACAGAACTAATCTTCAGGTAAACTAACTACGGAAGTGTGTTAAGGACACTCTTTGTGTGGGTTCTGTGCGAACTATCACCCAGTGTCCGTTAAATGACCGGATGGTAATTTCCACAGTAAAAACTCGTAAGAACTCACCCCCTGGGCAATTTCCTTTCGAATTTAACGTAAAAGGAAGAAAGAGCTTTTTAGTGAGAGACTGTTCTTAGAGACTTTTTGTTTAGATGGAAATGTAAGAAAGTCGCGCCACGTGACTGTTCAGAGCCGCTTCAAGCGGTAGTTTTTGTATGTATGGCTGTATCGAAATAATGTTTTACTTTTATTACTCAAGAATCTTTATTAAGTTTTAAAATAAATATTTAAAAGACCGCTGGTCTGATTATTCATCCATCTCGGATGCTCTTACGTTACAACATCAGTTATAAATACGAGGGTCAGATACGAATACTGCATTTGTTTTCTGAATTTTGAGAAAAAGGAAGATAAATAAATATTTTCAAATATATGTATAGGTAGTTAGGTACATACAAGCTAAAGTGAATCAGAATCATCTTCTATGAACTTTCACAAAAATAAGTAAATTCATTTTTACTCCAAAGAGGTAATTTGCACAAAAGGACTGTTAATTTCGTTTTGGCATTTTTCGTTGGTTCCCTATAAACGGCGAATCACTTTTGAAATTGTTGCCACCAGATATTATCGCCCTGTATTGTATTTAAAGAAATTAAAGAAGGAAGAATATACATAAATGCATGTATGTTTCTCGCACTGTGATAAAACAACAGTACCTAGAGACATCAAATTTTTTATAACGTACGTTTCCACCCGAATATGGGCATCTAGAAACCCAAATTTGAAATTTGGAATTTGTTTTATTATCGATTTCATATTTTGTAAAACTTTAACGAATTTTAGATTAACAAATTCAACGATTTCAAAGCGAGCAATGGCAACGTTGTACAGGAAAAACATTTTTATCTCCAGCGCGTGAGACTGTGCATCGGAAATTCTAAAGATATGCTCATTTTAAAATTATTTTGCGATATTGCTCTTGAACTGAATTCTATGATTTAAGTGCGAAGAACGTAATATTGAATAAATAGAGGTAACACACAAAACGTTAAAAATATATCTTTGGGTGTAATATAAAGTCTGAAATCTTTCAGACTCTTTTTTTCCCCTTGTATTTTTTTTTCCTCTGTTAATAGGGGAACTTCTGTGCTGCAAGCATAAACCCCTCGCCCTTAAGTGGACAACTCTGCGGTACTCTGCTATACTGGCAGTTATCATTTATCTTCAAGCTTTAGTAAGCATCGCAATTCAATTGAAAGCTCGAGATAAAATCATAAACAAAGCGTATCTGTTCGTGACGAAAACTAAGCAGTTATATTTATTGGTAAAAGCCTCCATAGCTCAAAAACATGCTTATGTTATCCTGGAACTGCTGCTCACGGGATATCCGCACAACCTTAGGACATCGCAGAATATTTCTTAAACTTTCTAAATACATCCTCTGAGTGCTTATACATGTGAGACGTCTTTTTAAGAGAAATTGATTCCGCATTTATACTAAACTGCTATCACACTTGCCAGCTACCCGTGTCTGAAAGTCTTCTCTTTAAAGATAGCTGATTGGTAGATTTAAGTAAAAACCAGTTAGATCTTTACATGAAAGCCAATTCTATATAAAATGCGTCGAGTTTGCTCTAGAAATTTACTGTCCCACCTTACGTTTAGGCGGAAATATAACAGAAATATAAAGGTATAAAAATTTGTGGTTGTAGTATCTTTGCAGATTGGAGGCATTTAAAATTTGCCAGTCTGAAGGTTCTTTTGAGAAGTTGACGACAGGTATTTTTGACAGGCTGATGATAAATAGGTAAGAGACAAATACAGAATCTCCTAAACCGTTTATCATATGAAAGATTAATTTTATTGGAAGTTTGGGTTGTCATATCTTACACTCTTTTGAAAATCATTAAAACTACGCGATGGATGCTGATATACCGAATACGACAATATTTATTGACATACCGTTTACGATTATGTTTCTACCTACTTTTACGAAATACGACACTTGTTGACAGTGCCGACCGCCGGCCGTCCACGTGCAAATTAAAATTGGTTACCCTCTTTTATAGAAATATAATATGTTTGATAATCATTTCGTTGCTTTCAAATTTGGCCTCCCACGTGCTGTGCACCATCTTTCCCTTCTCTAAGATCAGTCCTGTTGGTTCATATACCGAAGAATTCTTTCAGAGAAACACCTCTGTTTGGATGTCTATTTAATATTTGCATTTCTTTCTTTCTTTCTTTCTTTTCTTTTTTTTTTCTTTTTCTTTTTTTTTTTTTTTTTTTTTTTTTTTGCCTTATTTATTTTCTCAGTATTTAATTTTATGTTATCATTTATACAATAATAGTTACTGGCAACATGTTTTATTTTACTATTGACTTTGTGAATGGCAACAGATGTTCATGTTTAATTTTTGATAGAATAGCGTCGTTAGCCGCACTGTGCTGCAGGCATCTTTCGCTTAAAGATTATATTATGTGTAGAATGAATAAAGATTGTTAAAGCTGATTCTTTTTAGCTCAAGGCAACTAACCTCACTTTATTACACTAACATTTACCTAAACCTAAAATGCCTCTGAAGAGTGTCGGGAACACCAATTTTTTTAACAAAATGAAAATGAGTATAGAACAAAGGAAACCATAGAGAATTAATGATTAATCCATTTTGCATTCAATACGGATAAACTAGCATAGTTTGAAAACAAACGAAACTTTGTAATATTTCAAACTGCTTCAGGATTTTAATGGGATCAATATCGACACATTGTTGATAATGAAGATAGAGCATAAACTTAAAAACTTAATTGTTTTCCCATAAACATTGGGAAATTCTTCAATAATTGCAAAAGTTTTTTTAGACTTTTCAGTGTTTCAATGAAGAGCTTTCAGTAAATACAAACTTTCTAAAGTTAAAGGAAAAGAATAGAAAAAAATGTCAGTAGATTGTAAATCATCAAAAGGGAACAAAATTAACAATCGAACATAAAGAAAGAAAAAAATGCGAATTTAAAATTTGTTAAGCTTCTTCAAAATCAGCAATGATGAACTACAAAAAAATTGGAGTATAAAAGAACTGCAGCATTTGGACTCCAGATAACCGAACTCTTATGAACGGAATCACTTAGTCTTTCTTCCTTAAACTTGCTGTCAGTACATTGTATTACAGAGCATAAAAAGATGATACACAAAAAGTTTATTTCTAAAAATTATTAAACTAATTTGGCCGTATGTATGCGACATGGAATCGCCCTAATGCTGAACAAATATGCAGTCTATGAAAGTTAATGGAAATGTAAATACGTGACTATATATTGTAGGGTTCTGCTATGTCTAGAAGCTTAACTAAAAGTCCTGCAGAATCTACTAGACTGACATGTTATCGCTTTAGTTTGAAATAAGATAATTAATTCTTAGAAATGTTAAAATAACGTTCTTATTGAACTCTTTAAATTAACGGAAAGCATCACTTATGCTACAGACTGAACCTCCACTACTTGCGTGTATTTAAACTAACAAAAGCTGAAGTTAAATTAGAGCAAAGTAGTAGCAAAATTAGTCTGCTTAAGCTCTCTCAAGTAATTAACTGAGCATGATTTAAGCGTTGGCGAGCAAAATGGCTAAAGCCGGAATAAATTTTGGCAGAGCTGTCGAAAACTGCAATGCAAAGCTGCCAGAAGCTCTAACACTAAATCAGTCAATCCTTATCTTAAATGCCTAACAACTAATTTGCATTGTGGTGAGGGCTGCAGGAAGAAGAAGTTAAAGATCAGGTTCAGATCATAATAAGTGGTTAATTAACATAAAATCCTATGATAAATTTAGTTAAAGGCCACCATATGCTGTATAGCGTTCTTCAATTACTCTTTAAAACTTTGCTTAGACATAAAAAGCACTGTTTTTCCTCCGAAAAAACGCTAAACAAATTTGGTGACTTGATGTTAATTTCCTTTCCCGCAAACAAATTTTGTCTTACAATGTGCAATACAACTACACTTTGCTAGCATTTTGATGTCCATCAAGTGTTTCCGGCGTAAGTGTGTATGTATATTTTAATTTAACTAAATATCATTCATTTCAGTAGGGTAAAACTGGAATCTCGAGAAACGATTCCAGTTGTCGAAGCAATTGCATGCAGCCTGCGAATATATTTTCAAATATATATTTCTTGTAATTATGTATTTACAATTCTATGGAGTATGAACTAAGCTTATGTCACGGTTTCTCCTGAGGAAAAATGGGGTAGAATGAATAAGTATTTTTAGTAGTATGAATCATTATATGTTTGTGTGTCCAGCATGTGACAGAGATAAGGTGGGTGAATTTTCCACGTTGGTTAGTTCGACCGTCTCAAACGCAACCCTGGCTGGCATTCTGCCAAAACACATAGACTCGTCGAAAAGGGACGTTATTACTTGTTGCGACGTGAAAGGTCGCGTGAAAGTCTTCTCATCTCCGGAAAGAGATACGCTGGAGTGGAAAAAAGTCCCCATCTTTCTACCCTATTTTGAGAATAATTCGGTCCGAATGGCTTATGCGTGTTAGCGCTCATGGTAGCGGAAGAGGCGGTTGAAATATACAGTCAATAAATTTAGTTCATAAACCGAGTGTTCGCCACACTTCAATGTTCCTGGTGTTTCAATTATTTCTGAGTGAATAAAATATATTTATGTATATGATATTATTTATGACTTATATTTATAGTTGACAGATCTAATATATACTTTCCTTGAGCCAATCACTAACAGGTTAACTCGATGTAAAACTTCGTAGGCGCAGTTCATAATGCTACGTGTATGAAGATAAACTAATATACGTATATTCACACACACACATATATATATATAATGTTTTTAAAGCAACTAACGTATTTTGTTATATCTTATACTAGCCGCTGCGCGGCCAGCCTTCGTCTGGCTTTTAAGTGTACCGGAAAAATGCCTAAAGAGAACACCATTAAATTTGAAAACTACACAGAATTTTACTCTGCAGAACAATTTTATAGAAAAAGAAACAAACAACAACGGAAAAAAAATTCAGTTAAAAATGCATTACATATAAAAAGCATACAATGAAATAAGCAATATCCCTTAGTACAAATATTAATTATCTCAATAAATAAATTAACCAACTTCCTGCTGCCTTCTCTAGACAAACGTCCAGTATCCAAGAGAAACATTAAATTTAAAAACTGCACAGAATTATCGCCCTCATTTTTCCGGGAGGCAATAGTGCTGATATCAGCAACAATGGCTGCGTGCCATTGTTGTTCATATAATGAGAGAAAATCATCAATTTGAAACTATTTCATTAAAAAAAAACTCATTTGAATTTTGAAACATCGATGTGCACTGGCTCTTGTCTAGATGCATCCTGTGTACCAGATTTCATAGACCTGGGTCTATTGGCTTACACGCAGTACGAACGAAAGACACCTACACACACAGAAAAACTCGTCCTTTTAAATATAGATATATAAATTAATTAAACAATTTACCTTTGCAAAAAGAAATAATCTTTCAATTTCTTAAACTGTTCAATAGAGTGAAATCTCGCCTTGCTTATAGCCCATTA
>KK112355.1:627910-680661 GCA_000611955.2 Stegodyphus mimosarum
TCCTGTAGCCCATTATGTCTCAAAATGACGCGATTTGGTCACAAAACATGAAATAAAAAAAATTCTAATTCGAATTTCGAAAAAATCGCTTCGAGGTGCACTGGCTCTTGTGTAGATACACCTATGTATCAAATTTCGTGGCCCTGGGTCTATTAGCTTACTCGCAACACGAACGAAAGACACACACACACACAGACTCTTTGTTTTATTATATGTAGAGATATATATAATTCATAATAGTAAACGTTTCACATGCCCTCTCCAAGGAAAAGAAATTCAATTGAAACCATGAATATTAAAAAAAAATTATTCAGTATTTTAATTAGTATTTTCTAAACCTCTATTGCTTTAAAGACATGAAAATCTGTAAAGAAAAATCTTTAATCGCCAAAACATAAAGTGTGTGTGTGTGTGTGTGCGTGCGTGCGCGTGTGCGTGGATTTCGACGAACATAGAATATAATAATAAGATTGCAGCCGTCGTAGCTGAGCGTGAAGGCTTACAGATGAAGATAATAAAACACGAACTTGAAGAATTTCCAGTCCTTATTTTCAGACATATAAAATCATCTCCATAGATGTTTATCCAATCACAATGAAATCCGATACATTTCTATGATTCAATCATAATGAAAGGTGATAGACTGCTATTTACATTGATTCTTAGAATTAAGACGCAAGCACTTTAGACGGAGAAGCAAAGCGAGGCGTTATTACCAAGGCGAAATAGCAGAAGAAATTACCTCGCCAGGGTATTTATACTAGAGTAGGTATGATTCTAGAGACAAGCTATGATTGGTTAATATTAGTTTTGGCTTGCATTTTTCAAGCAGTGTTACGTAACGTCTAAAGATCTCAAAGTCGGGAGAACAGATGAATTAAGCGGGGAGATCACCAAATTTAGAATGTTAATTTTAAGATCGCCAATTAGTTTTTAAAGCAGCTATCGTATTTTTTTACACCTTACATATATATATATATTATACAGTATGTCCAATCTAATTAAAAAAATTACGACACTTCAGCTGTTTCCATATCGTACATTAGGTCCGCATACAATTTGAGTTTGGAGAGCATTGATTTATTTATTAAATATTGCATATACCCTTTTAACTGTTTATTTTAATAGAAACAAAAATTAAAAAACAAGATAACTGGGGGAAAATATCTCACATTCATTGCAGCAAATATGTATCTGGTGAAAAGGGGGATTAAAAGAAGGGAGAGAGAAATTAGCTGGATTTTGTGAATATCTGAATATTCTGCGGGCGAGATACAGCGAACCTGTGGGAGTTACTATATTTTAAAATGAATTAGTTAAATATTCATACTGATATTTCAAACGTTATACGTCTTTGACATATTTGAGTTGTAAATCATGATTTTCAAGAAGCAATAAATGCTGTTTTAATGCAAATATGAACTGGCACTCTAATCTCTAAATCCACAGCTGTTATTTTAGTCGCACGGTCTAAAAGTAGCAATTAATTCGCCGGATGAGAAACTACTGCAAAGTCTGAAATATCATAGTTCAGAAACATTCCACTGCAAAATTTTAAAGACGGCGGAATATTAAATCTCTATAGTCTTATTTTGTTACGTACTGCGAATAAGAAATTAAAGCATATTCTAAATGCAAACAAGAAGGGAACATGTGCTGATTTTTAAACCTTTTTTCCGTCAAAACTTTTTTCAGAGAAAGCTATCTAATACTTTTTACTGAGAAACGGACTTTTAAATCGATTTTTTTTTAAATTTATCTAATTAAACAGGTAGCTGTTAAAGATAAGCATAACAGACAGATAGCTATTTTATTTCATTTAAAAATAATTAAAAATAATTACTGAGGAAACATTATACAGAGTATAAAAAGTTTGGGAATGAGAAATTACTTTGAAAACCTGTTTATGTTCGTAGTCAAATACGAGATCTCAAAATAAATAGTATAGTTTACTAACCACTGCATCACAAAGGGACGGATGCATTTAATTTCCCATTCCTCCCTCACTTAACGGCGACTAAGGTAGATAATTTGAACACTAGCTGCTCAGTCTATAGTGTAAGCCACATGAAATCAGATTTCTGTAATTCTACTAATTATTTTGAGAGATCTTGTAATTTCAATCAACTGTTATGTTATAGGCTAAAATACGCAGTATTCAATACACTTTCCTACGTAATTTTAAGAGTATTTTCCCATACTCAGCAATCTTCAAAATAATGCAAAGCTACGAGAAGCTTATACAACACTTTCGGATGAAAATATGGCCAGTCCGATATTTAGCTCCTATAATCCTCTGCACAGCTGCTACGCAGAGCTGTTGTTAGGCGAAATATCGTTTCGAAGCAAAAAATTGCTCCTCTTCTTTCGCTCTCTAATAGATAGCCAAGTGTGATAATAGCTTTATAGACTACTTGTAGTCTTACGTATTTTTATTCCAATATATTGTTACGGATTTCATATTTATTTGGCTATTTATTTAGAATTGTAATTAAAATTGCTTTATTTTCCCATGCGACGCAGACGATTTTTGATGAGATGCAAATATGAACGTCTGAAAAATGAAATAAAAGAGCGCTTGCATTTAATATTTAATAAATAAATATCTCGTAATTACTGTTGCCATCCAGAAAAATCGAGATTGTTCTAGTGATAATTAAAAAGCTTATAAAAGCCGAATTGAAACACCTCATCTCAGTTGTTGTTGTAGTTGTAGCTGTTTAAAGGGAACTGCTGTTTGTTTACTTAATGCTGTAGCGATTTCGCTGTGAGATAGAATTAGTTTATCTGTTTTGAAGTGAATTTTGCTAAACGTTTGAGATATTGTGATACTGTGCGAATATCTTTGAAGAAATATTTCAGCATTTTGATTTATTTCTTGCGGAAAGAAATTTTTGTTAACGTTTTAACGAACTTGGGCATTCAATCCATAACGAACCCATACGCACGCAACAATATTAATGCTACATTCTGTTATAAACCTCACAATATTCATCTGTAAAGTAGATGAATATAGAATGAAATTCTCAAGAATATGATCCTGAAGACCAGCTTAAAGTTAACCGATAAAAATAACCATATATTTACGTATAGATGCTTTAGGTTTCCGTTTTTTTCTCATATATAACATAAGTGAACACCAATTTCCATTAGAAAGCCCTCCACAAAGATATCTTTACCGTAAACCGATGCCTTACTGTGTATACGTAAGTAATAATCTATCTTGGAGTTTCTGTCCTAAAAACATTGGTAAAGTTCAAAGAATGTAAAGCAATAGCCACTTTGCAAGATGAATGTTGACAAGTCGAAATACATGAACTATCAAAACATAACAAACAATATGATGTGATGATTCTTTTTTCAGTTTTGCTATTTAAATTCAGATTTTAAAAATTCATTGAAATATATCAGTTGAAACAGTTCAACAAATAAAGAGCTGTACAGAGTTTCACAAAGAGTAGCACGTATAATGTCTGATTACCTACTGAATCTCTACTCGTACACTGGAATGTATTTTAGCAGTCTAGGAAATAGAAATAAACTCTTTTTTTGACACGTAAATGTATAATTTTTTCTATTTTCACATTTGTTTGCAATACGTCGCTGTAGAATATATATAGATAGATATAAAATCGAACGATTCAAAGTTATTGAATTCCATTCTGAAGTGTGTGCAAACTTCAAAATTTCTTTCACTTCGACTACGAAATTGCTTCCACAGCCGCACGTCAATCACGAATTCGAGTACTGCTGAAGAAAAAAAATATATTTTTATCAACACGTCAAAAACATAGACCAGATCTTTTTGCATATGCATCACATGCACAAATTCAGAATTGCATACCAAGTTGATTCGAACTACATTATACGTCGGAAAATGTAAAGCCTACCGCCCACGTCCTTATTGTAAATTACAAAATTAATCAACGAACCGTATACCTGAGATTAAGAAAAAGTGGCCGGGGATTTCTTCAACTTAGTATTGCGCTTTTGAGACAATAAAAGCGAAGTCAGCTTCCTTATAACAAAAACCGAGATTTCTTAACTTAATGTTATTTTATAAATGACGATTTTATCATACTTGTCAAGTAAGATACAAGAATGACTTAAAAATAAAACCTTTTTTCTATTTTCTTTTACGATTCTATTAATGTTTTTGCTTACTTTATAAGCATCTCCCCCCTTCTTAACATGCCTTCGTGGTGTAATGGTAAAGCATACTCGGCGCGAATTCGAGAGGTCCGTGGTTCGAGTCCCGGCGAGAGCATTGCTCATTTTTCCTCTCTCCTGCTTGTTTTTTTTTTTTTAATATGTAAAAGTTATTTCTCAGGGTTTCAACTTCTTTCACTTTACTTCAATTTCTGCTTCAGTTTTCTATTCATACGCTGGTTAGAGGAATCTAGTTACCATTCTGATATGATCAGAATCAAGTCGTGAAAAAGCACTTATGTTTGTAACTGTCTTGTCTTCCCAGATTGGAGACACCTTAATGCAAGCTTTCCATCGAATCTTCTACGACTGAACGTTTGACTTCTATCTACTCAATCTTCTATCTTCGGCGACACTAACCACTGTACCGGTTAGGCGACATATAGCCTAAAGCAGCATAAGTTTAAAGTAATAGAAATATATAGACTAAAGTATTAGAAGTTTAAGTAATAGAAGCTTAAGTCTAAAGTAATAGAAGCTTAAAGTAATAGAATTATGCAGTAAGAAAGTAATAGATAATTGGATTTTACTTTGATAACAAGAAACACACAGAAGTAAACGTGCAACAATTAAAACTAACCGTACCTAACAATATATCCATACATAAAAATTGATCTTCAGTTTCTCAATCCTTAGGCCTAATCTCCATGGCTGAAAGGAGCTTGTTAAAAACCACATGTTGGATGGAAGAATATGGCAATCATTTCCCCTAAACTAGCGGTTTGTTCGCATCGAAATGTCACGAAAGAATATAATTCTATAGAACTTTGTACATTATTCTATAGTAAAGAGTACTTATTTTGAAGCAGTTTCTGTATTTTATAAATATATTAATGGGGATACTTATGTTTATTAATGATAAATTCATTTTTACTAAGGAACGCTTACCTTAAGTGATTTAGGTAAATAAATACTCTCATGACGATCAATTCTGAAAAAAGTAATATTTCTAAAACTAAAAAAATATTACTGTTAAACATAGTCCATCTAAGGAGATCACTTTTACAAAAGACCAAACGTTCTGGAACAGTGGGTGGGTCGTCAGAGAGATTCTCTTTGCTGCAAAATTATGTCATAACTGTAATTCGATAATTATGATAACGTACGGCGCTGAAAAGTATTTTCTTCTTTTCATTTCAAACACAGTCTTTTACTTAACAATAATTAGTTAATTCACCAATTTTGGAATGCAAATCGTTAAATTGTTATGCTACCGTTCGTTCTAAAATGTTCAATAAGTATAAATGATTTTTTTTACTTCGTCTGATTTTTAATGAGGCAATTAAAACTGTATTCTTAAAAAATTTAACACTGCTTATATTATAGACCGAAATTTTAAAAATCCTATCGAATTAATTTTATTTGAGACAAAAATATTCATGAAATTCTAAATATTTCGGAAGCTGAGAGAAATTTCTAGTAAATATGCACCAAACACTTTTTAAATTAATGGTATTTTATACTATTTTTGCCTTCCGCCAACTTATATCCAAAAATAAGAGTTTTCGATGCAAAAATGTAATTGTACGTTTTCAGCCAATGAGCACGAATTAAGGTCTTCGTTTTGACTATTGCTGCCTGCGTACGGGTTCGTAATGGATTGAATGCACGAGCCGTTGAAAAGTTAATAAAATTTATTCTTTTCACAAGAAATAAAACAAAATGCTGAAATATTTCCTCAGAGATATTCGTAACATATCACAGTATCTCACTGTAATTATATTTAAAACTACTGAAACGTTGAATACAGATCATTTCAAAATACAGAGAAAGTTAATCCAATCTCACAGCGAATTCGCTACAATGAGTAACAACACTAAATAAACAACAGTTGGCGTAAAACAATTCAACTGAGCGGAGTTGTTTTCCTACAGCTTTTATAAGCTTTTTAATCATTCACCAGATCATTCTGGTATTTTCTGGATTTTTGTGGATGGCAACAGCAATTTCGAAATATTTGTTAAGAATACATTACTTATTTTAATGTTTATTATTTTGTATTTTATATTTCCTAGCTCATGAGCAAGCCTCACTTAGATTTTGTGAGTATAGTTTAGTAATTTGTGTATGGCAACAGTAATAGATATTCAAGTGCGAGAACGATGTAACAACGCTAAGAGTGTTATTGATTTCTTCCGTGATATTACAGTTTGTTTTCGTTGCAACTGATTCTATTTTGTGAATAATCACCGCAGTTATAGTATTTTAATGATAGTGACTATTTTAAGCCTATGATGCGAGTCTAATTAAAGGCTACTTCGTGTTGAAGTGTGATTTATACGTTTAAGTACTGAAAGCTAGAAAAGTCGGTGATACATTTTCTTGTAAGCTTTAACAATATTTATTTATTACAATTCTAAAGAAATAGCTAAATAAATACAAAATCCGTAACACTATTTTTACAAAGATATCTCTCTGCGTTTCTGTATATGTGTGACGAATGTTTCGTCTGTGATAGCTGTTATATAAAACTAAATTTCTGTTTTCCGTATTTAACCTTCCTACGCTCATTTAAAGAGTGGATTATATTTTTGTTAAAACTGGACAACTTTAAGTGGTAATTTGCAAGAAGCCCATAACAGTCTTTAATGAACAATCGGAAATGGTACTTAAAGCCTGTACCAGTTGTTAATAGAAAACCCCATGAAAATATAATTAAAAAAACTTTTCAGTTTTAGTATTTAAAACTTTTTTATCTGTGGGAACAACCAGTTAGGTATGGGCTAAAATTAATATAATAGACATAATGCTTCACCTGGAGCTCTGAACAGACTTTCGTAAAGATATGTATTACGAGATAATTCAAAAGTTCTCAAATTTCGTATTTAAAATAGGAATATGATTGAAAACACCTTTCTGTATTTTTAAACATTAAATGCATTCTTGGAATAATTCGGAATGCAAAAGGAATAAACTTATTATGAAGACGCGGTCTCGTTATGAAGCATTTAAATATATTAGCCTCAATCATTACTTTTGTGTGAAACCACTTTTCAAATAAAAGGATGCTACCGTCAAGTTGCTACAAGTATTATTAGTAAGGATGCCACAAGTATTATTTTTATAAAAATAGCATAGCTAATATAAAAGGAAATGTATGGCAACATTTAACGCTCTATCGATAATTCTAGAGACATGCTGCTTTTAAAATATTTGTGGTTGTTAAGTCACTGACATGTGAAACTGAAACATTATATGCCTAGAGGACAAAATATGATCGATGCGATATTTTCACATCAAAGCATAAGAATCGATATACACATGAGTACGAATAGTCATCATTATCCATTGTATGGCAGAAATGAATAATAAATAATGTGTAGTTCATATAATTAATATAGAGCAATAGAGTTTAAAACAAATTAGATTTTAATGCAAAATAATACAACGAATAAATATTAATTTCGAAGTCAGACAACAAAAATCAACGTTATGTTGTTTGCAAATTTTCACAGGACTAGTTTCGATGGTTTTACCGAACCATTAATCTAAATGTATATTCATCTAGTATCCTGTAAAATGTTCTGTTGTCCACCTGGGCCATTTGTATTGAAAATCTATTGATAAATGATATTAGGCATTTCGGTGACAATTAGAATACGAACTATTTCAGATTACATGTTTATGCTTTTATATCAATAGTCTTTGTTAAAAGAAACCTTTTGACTGAAAGTAATATCAAAATAACTAAAAAAAATTCGAGAGAGTGTTAGCCAAAAGAAACTGAAAAACGAAAAAAATACAGAGAGAAAGGTACTTTTTTATTCCTTTAATATAAATGGTCTGTGTAGTCACTTATATTGAAAAAAAATTATTTTAATTTTTATATTTATATGGTTCAACCAAGAACAGTGATATTCATTGAAATGCAGCCACGTGTAAAAAAGGCTATAAATATCATCCGGTTGGGCGATTTTACTTTTAAAAATTGCTAATAGATGGCGCCAGGAATCAGAAGTATCAAAAGTAATAGCAATGTTCTGATATTTTATAGTTGTAGCTTCATTTCAAATCTACTTATTTCTGTAACGACGTCTGCAGAATATTCCAAGGCAAAAGATAATAGATCATACATGAACTTAACAGTCTTAAAGTGTCTAAACTTGTAAAATTGCTGTTGCTAAGTGGTTACGAAGCGCCCCTTATGCAAGATTTTATAGAGCGTCATAAAATATACTACGTTGAAAATTAAAATGTAATTAATTTCAAAAAAAATTTTATTTATTAAGCATATTAAATATAATTTATAATTATGTATACATAAAAATCATAATGTAAGCAAAATTGTTTCAACAATCTGAAAAAAATGACAACGCATTTTGAATTAGTAATTTACACCATATACCAGGGATAGCCAAACTTCAAGACGATGGGAACCGCATGATAGATTTTATGAATGTCCAAGAGCCGCAAGTCCAAATTTATATCGTTTCAAAAATAATAAGACAGGTTTTGAATATAAAGAAACTTTTGAAGTAAATTAATGAATGTTCGATTAACATAATTATATATAAATATGAATAAATACATCTTATATCTACTGTTTTGTGTTCAGAAAAGGTTAAGTACCAAGAAAATAAAAATTTGTAGCTCTTGTACTGGGCAGCTAAGCAGTTTTTCTTCAGGTAGAGAAACCAAATATTTTATTCTGATTTTCTTTATACCTCTCCGTTTATAATTATTGTTGTTTTATTTTAGTAGAAGTAAAATACAATAGAAACATGTTCATTGGTCTACATTTACATAAAAAAGTGTTATTTGAGTAAATTACAAATCATTATCTAAAAGAAAGTTGAGTGTTTTTCTTAAACTCATTAGTCTTTTACAAACGAAAAAACAAATGGTGCACGTCAACGCGCACAACAGAGCCATTAACTTGTTTAGGGCTTTTGCTTAAAAAGTAATTTTGCTTCTCCACGCAATTAACGTAAGGACCAACAATTTGAGATCATTCGAATCTTTGGATTCTGACCTAAGAAAGAAATCGTTAATTTTTTACACATAACTTTGGAATAGCTACTTTTACTGATGTCTAGTATAGAAGAATTCACCAAAAAAAAAGAATATGATTGCAATTTCAGTGGTATTTGAATAATCACTATCTCTCATGACGCCCCTGTTTGATGTAGTATTTGAGAGCGGCATCTAAGGAAATGTGCCCGAATTTTTTAAGGTTCAATATTTCAGTACACTGCGCATGATTGAAAATTATCGAAACTATCTCTCGAATCGTCCCCATAATTTTGCATATAGATAATGAAGTTCAGGTGCATCATTGAAAATTCTTGAAATCACCTCTTGAATTGTTGTGATAATTCTGGACATACATAACCTTTTGCTAATATATCTAGTAGTTCATGCCGGTTATAAAAATCGTTATCTTTCAGAAAATGTTAGACTTAAAAATCTTTTCCATTTTTGCAAAAAATACATAAATAAATAAATAAATAAACAAATAAATAAACAATAAATAAGTAATAAAAATAAAAAATCTGATGTGTATACCACATGACTTACTTGTGCGGAATATTAAATTATATGCATTTTTTTCTTGCATTTCATTTAAACTTATTGGATTGAATTAAATCTACTTCGCAAATAGAATTTAAATGCCCTTTTTAAAATTCACTATATTTGTTTACCATAGCGACATTCTGGCGCTAGGTTCACTTATTAGCGTTACATCTCATTCGTTTTGTAGCTCAGAATGCATAAAAATTATGTATATCATCTGAAGAATTATCTAATCGTTGCCACATGTTCTATTCAAATACTATGATAAATCTAAAACGATGTATAAAAGAAATTAAACAAACAAACAAGCAAAAAAAGAACATTTTTTATAAACAATTCAGTATTTCTCATTCAATCAATTCAGATCTCACTTCGCAACAAGGCAAAAGTGCATAAAACTCAAAATATCTATATTAAAAATTAGAAAATAAATCTTAAACATTTATTTCCTCGAATAAATTCTAGAATGAATTGAGCATAATTTAATTCGCAGTAATAAAAGAAGGCGTTCTCTTTGTTGTTACGAAGCTTAGTTTCTCTAGATTGGCAAAAAATCCACTACTCTGCTATGTTTCAAATGTAAACAAGTATGGCTGCTTATCTGCGCTTAAACAACTTTTAAATTGTTGATAATTCTACAAATATTACATGCAGATTTATTAAAGGCATAAAAACCTTAACCGGAAGATAAGAACAACATAATTCAATCATTTTTGAAGCAAAAAATGCGCAATTTACTATGAGCTCACTGAACCGAGTATCAGAGTGAATACTTTTGTACTTTTGGTACGGCCGATTGGCAACCAAAGGAGAGGTGCACATCTGCACGTTATAGCAGTCCTATGTACAAAATTTCAACGTTCTGAGGCTACTTTTTGAGTTATGGGAGATATATCCACACGTACGTACATCTCTTCTGAATCCATTTTAAAACAGTTTTGTAATTCGTTTGGGGAAATAGAGTCATTTATTCTGTCCTTACGTACAGATGTAACGAAAAGACATTGTTAAATTGCATTCGAAAGCGGTCAAAATGGTTATTTTCTTTGAACTATGGTACCCGGAATTTTTCGTGATTACAATACTTCGTACAAGGAAGTAAGAATTTAAGGCTCTTTTAGGTATTTATTTCTTTTAAGTTTGGTGTACACTAATTTATCTTGCTAGTCTATCGAAACCTTAGATAAAGATTACTTAGGAGTTCACTGGAAAATGTTATCTCTTTTTTTTTGTTTATGATAATAACGTCTATCTTGTTTAGCAGCACAGTTGTAAAAATGTTCACAATTCGTGTAGTTTCTGATTGGATATGTAATATGATTGATGTTATCACATTATTATTGAAGGTGGAAAGTTAGCTTTTTTGTTACGCAATGAGTAATTTTTCTTCAATAAACACGGCTGTGATCGAACTGTCTAATAGTAATGTTCAGGAAAGTGATGTACAGTCCAAAGAATATAAAGTGAAGCTACGAAAGACATACATAGCCTCTGTGGCCGCTTTTCTATACATCATCATTACAGCATGATGGCTACTTACCCTGCTCCTGCTACTATAGATACCGTCTTTTTCTGAAAATAAGACATCTTCCGAAAATAAGCCCTATCGTGATTTTCGGAACTTTTTGTAAAATAAGACATCCTCCGAAAATAAGCCCTATCGTGGAAACAAAATATTCCTAGAAATTAATTGTTTACCTGTACAATTCGTTTCAAATTAATTCTTGGAGTTTATCTTAAAAATACAACATAAGGCAGCAGTCTACATTGAGCGACAGTGCAGGTATACAACGTTCATTCATTTCAGTCTTGTAAGTCTGATTATTTCCTCATACGTAATTTTATTTAAAAATAAAGTGAATAATTTTTAATCCCAGTTAAAATGAGTACAAAACGAAAGAGCTATTCCGTCGAGTACAAAAAGGGAATCGTGGAAGACTCCAGGGGTGTAAATCTTGTAGCATTCTGTAAAGAGAAGATGCTGGATCTCCATATGGTTCGTAAATGTAAAGATTCGGACCAATGATTCAACAGAAAATGGATTTGGAAGAAAATCAGAATATAATTCAGAATTTTATTTATGACGATGTTCCAGAAGAAGATGACATGACTGTAATTGAATAAATTTAAATTTCTGTATTCTGTGTAAAATAAATATTAAATAAAAATATATAAATATACTTTTATTTTTGCTCTTCCCCGAAAATAAGCCCTAGTGCGTATTTTGGACCAAAAAAGAAAGTAAGACAGTGTCTTATTTTCGGAAAAAGACGGTATGCAGAAGGCAGGAAGCAGATTCATTCATGTCACTGAAGAGGAAATTTCCTGGATTGCCAGTCTGCCATCCTTAACTGCAGCTGCTGGAAATATTCTTTCCGGTGAGAATTTGCATTTATTCATTTTTAAACTTTACTTGCGAAATAGTTTAAACAATGAAGCAGGGTTATTCAGACGAAAAATCTCATGTTTTGCAACATGTTGACGAATGGATAAGATCACTAAATCTTAGTTCAAACAGGATTCAATCCTTCAAATGGACTTCCAGGGTGAGATTTCAGTAGTTTTATACATGTGTAATATCATTATCAGTTACTTTCCCTTAAAGCGTTTTCACATATTCTCTTATACGTGACAAAGCAGTTTTTTTTTTATTTAAATTGACTCTTGAAAGAATAATGAATGGAAAAGTTGTCTCCCTAAAGAGTTACAGATATTTGAATCTTTCAGCCAATCAGATACGATTATAGATACTTCATCTGCATGGTTATTAAAGCAATCCATATTTTCCTTTACGTTGTTTACCTAGTGGTATATAACGGTTAGCTGTTCTACAACAAAGCGAAAAATTTCACCAAAGAGTTTCTGTAAAATTTATTTTAAATAACAGATTACTTTTATGTTAATTCTGTCTCATTACTTCTAATTCTTCCTTCAAACCCGGCAGAATTCCCATTTAGCGGAATTTAAATAGCGAACGGAATTATTGTTATTAAGAAATAATTTTTGCAATTCTCCAGGAATGCTGTTTATCGCGTGAATACCCCTCTATTCGCTCAGCTGGTTTCGCTGAGCGTTTTCTGGTATTTGTCAATGCTTAGAGGTAATGAAACAGTTGGAGGAAGGTTGTGTAGCCCTTAAATATGTCTTGTTGGTCTAGTACATATTCAAACATTCGTATTCTCAAGACCCCGCAAAGAGGAGTATTGAAGTTTTGTTAAATTTGAGTTGTATCTATAAGTCGTAGTGTTAAATTTTAAGTTTCACCTCTTGTCTGCGTACTGAAAGCTCAGGACTTAAATGAGTAGACGATAAATCTTAATCTTAAAACTATTAAGCGATTAAGATTAAAACTGCTGTTTGTTTAACCTTCCTTGTGTTTCGGAGATTAAAATAAGATTCATATTGAATATATTTTAAAGAATCAATTAAGTTTACAGAGGATACTCTTTTAAATATTTTGTATGTATAATAATAGCTTTAGAAAGTCCTCCAAGAAGACATCATTCTCTTTAGACAGATAGTCCTTGCACGTTTTCACCTACGTGTACTTAAGTATTTTTTCGACGGAAAACGTCCTTCGTGGTGGACATAATGATTTCCTGTACTATGTCAGCTTCTTAATCCACCAACTGGTATTCCAAGCCTTTTTCATTTATTTATTTATTTATTTTTGTATACTTTAAAATGTTCTGGTTTTTTTTTTTCGCATCAGATTTGCTTTCAAACTTGCATGATTGTAAATCTCCAAAATTTGTAAATGACATGCTGTGGTTGCAGCTGAAGTTAAGAATGTGGAATATTTGTGGAACTATCGCATTCTTGTCATTCATTTAGTGTTAAACATTTCTCAGATATGCAGAATTCTGCGGTACCGTATGTAATGCTGAAATTATGATTTGGAATTATTTAACGTTTCCCTTTCTTTTATTATTTGAAACGTTCTGAAGCCATCAGCAGAATAAACGTTGAATACAATACGGCATTTTTTATGATCTTATCACTTGTTTATTGACAGATTGCCTATTAATGTTGCTTAAATTTCTTTGTAGGTAAATTGTGTAAGTAAATGCGCAGTATAATCTTATTCATCTTATGCATTTTCTTTCACTTTGCTGGAATCATCTAATGAAACATGCCGGAGACATAAATTTGAAAATTTTTTCTTTCTTCCTGTCTTCGAATTATTTTTTTACATTTTGGCCTTCGAAATTTATTATATTACTTTCTATATACTTCTATGTAACTTATTTATATATTAATATAATTGCATTTTTTTATAATTATGTATTTATTATTTAATTACGATTATCTATTCATTTCCTATGTATGTTTATTTTCATTATATTTATGTCATGATGCAAATATTTTGTAAAATATATGCGCCTTTTTGGATTCTTAAAGAAGAATTCAGCCTGTAGACGCACAGAGATTTATTAGTTTACGCACAATGGATGTTGAAGATATTACAGGATTAAAAAAAAGTAGATGCAATCATAGCTGATGCCTGTAACAGATTCAAAGTTTATAAAATCTAGGCACAAATATTTTCACTAATTAACTGAGTTTATAAGGTGTTTCTCCCGCCTTGTTAGCATGCCTTCGTGGTGTAATGGTCAAGCACACTCTGCGCGTATTCGAGAGTTCCGCGGTTCGAGTTCCGGCGAGGGCACTGCTCATTTTTCACGATTCCTACTTCAGAAAAATCCTATGTTTCTATAAGTTGTGAACAAGACTGAATTATCGAAGACTCTCTACGCATAACCTGCCATCTTGCTCTTTCACGAGCATCCTTTCCGCTCTCCTCGACGACTAGTGACTATGTTCCTAACGGGCGTGGTCTCAGCAAGAAGGTAATGATAACGCCATTTTTCCATGGCGAAGGGAGGCATCCTATATATATGTAAGATAAAAAATGCGTAAATCAAATTTATAATTTAAACTAACCCCTAATTCCTTTTAATTCTCTCTCTCTGTTTTAAAAATCGTAATAACTTCTCTGGATTGCGTCATTTCTATATCATTCCATTTTGCATGGCCTTCGCAGCGCTGATGACGTAATAATTGCGAACTGAAACTTTTAACTGAAACCCAAACGTGTGTTTCCATATTGCTAACTAGACACTTCAGCTTCTTTCTGTGCGCTACTTATTCGCTATTTCGTTGTGCGCGCTTTCTATCGCAATACTTTCCAAAATGTAAATGTTCTTAAATAGGCCCGACTAGAGTGCCAAGTGATTGCGGCCACGAACGGCAACTAGAAAATAAAAATGGAATTAAAACCGCCTTCGACTGCCAAGTTTCTTTATCTTATATAGCTATTACGCATCGAAGCTGCTCCGTCTTTTCCTTGCATTTATTATTACATTTATTTGTTGTCGACAGGATGGTTTCCAGAAGCCTCAATGGAAAACTTATTCTGCTCTTCAAATCATCGTTTTGTGATAAATTCAAAGGCAATGTGAGAGAAGTGAATAATCAAATTTGTTTTTTCAGTGTTTAAAAAAGAACCTATAATTTTTCTGCTGCGGTGCTTTGCAATTGCTTTAAAAAATAATCACGGGTAGTGTTTACAGAATAAAAGTAATCTCCCGATAAATCGTGACGTCAAATGTCTAGTAAAACAGAATATTGAATCTGCTTCGGCCATCTCTACAATATTTAGAAGGAATAAAAAAGTGCTTTAAATCATCAGTGAATTACCGCTTAAAAGATTCAGCAGTACAGTTGGTTGAAGGTCATCGATCTGTGTTTAATGTGGTTCAAGTACGTGCGACAAAAAATTATTTGCTCTACCGGTTTTTCTAATAGTACTTCATCAATCGACAGCTCAAAAATTGTTATCTTTGTGTGAATTTAACTCAACGAGACAAAATTATTTAATATACTGCGGATTCTATACTTTTCATTTCAATTTTGCTTAAAATTTTGCAATTTGATTGTGCTGTTTTGCAAAAACGTGAAATTCTTGTTGACTAATTTTTCATAAGTATGTGTGAGCAAATTAAGTAACGAATTTTAAGTTTTTAAAACTATTTATAGGGAAGGATTATTAAGGTAAATAATTATATTTTTGAATTTATGTTAAAAATTTAAATTGTACATAAGAGTTTTTAAGTGAATGAAATAATTATGAAACATTAGTATAAAATATGATAAATAAGGTTTTTGAGTAGTGTTATAGGAATCATAAGTAGTATGGAATTACGCTAACTAATTTTAAAATTTAAAAATTTACGGGTGATAATATGCTCAGATAAACTTTGAAGGCTTACACTTTTATGTTTTTCGTATATGATATTGTCGCGTAGATGAAGGGATCGTACAAATGAACACGCAAGTACTCAAGTCTAAGTTCAAGACTTTATTAATTCGAACTAAATGAAGAACTACTTATATACTACAGCTGATAAGCATGCAACATTCCAGACTCGGAATGCTCTGGAACGTAAAGAAAACAGGTTAATAAGAAGGAAATTTACATAAAAAACGATTACGAGGCATCTTGCCTTTGATAGGTTTCGAGCCGGGACTTTCGTCTCTCGCGTCCTGCATCTTCTCCACTAAGCTATGAGGAGCTCAGTCGAGAGGAACAATTTTTGCTACATTTCCCCCTTCTTAGGAAGAAGCAGCGTCCGGCTGCGATCTAGTCTGGCTTCTTGTAACAGGTCTCCTGGAAATATTGGGCTTTCTTTCATCGTCTAGTTGTACTTTTGGATCAAGATAGGGCTTCAATCTCAATACGTGAACGATGTCTTTTGAATTCCGTCGTTTTCTATTTTGTTCTATACTTTCTACTTCGTATGTCATGTCAGAGAGCTGTCGTGTTATTCGATACGGTCTAAAGTAACGTTTTAGGAGTTTTCGGATAATCCAACCTTTCGTACTGGAGTGAAGACCCAAACTAAGTCTAAACGACTGCATACCACCCTCAGACCAATGGCTTAACTGAATTTGGTGTTTGAGCTCATCATATATTTTCTGTGGGGATAGATGTTTATACGCGAGTTTATTAAGCCATTGGTCTGAGGGCGGTATGCAGTCGTCAGAAGAGGAGACGTCTTGCATAATTGAATGACTTCTTTAACAACGGTAGATAAGAAGTTGCGTCCTCGGTCCCTTATCATCTCTTTGGGGGCACCATGCTTCAGTACAATTTCTTCAACTATAAACTTGGCAATTTCGGTGCCCTCAGCTGTCAGTATTGCCTTTGTAACTGTAAATCGGATAAGGTAATCTGTGCAAACTATTGTATAATCCACCGGTTCCCGTTTCGAGTAATAGGAAAGCGTCCAAGTAGATCTATCCCAATTTTGGTAAACGGTGAATCAGGGGGTTTTATCGGATGAAGCTGTCCTGGTGGAAGTTGCAACGGCGATTTCCGTCTTTGGCATTCTCGGTAGTGTGATACATACCGCCGTGTGCTCCCATGTAGGCCTGGCCGATAGTACTTCCTCCATATTCGGTCGTACGTTTTGGGAAATTCGAGATGCCCAGCGATTGGAGGATCATGAAGACTTCTTAGAACCTCACTACGAAGTTGCTTTGGTACTATCAATAGCCATTGCTGTCCCATGGGATCATAGCTTCTTTTGTACAGTATACCATTTCTTATTTGACAATTTTGATATGTGTCACCTCTCTTGAGAATTGAAATAATGGATTTTAAATGTTTGTCCTTCTGCTGCTCGTTTCTGTAATCTACGATGGCTGCGAAGAAAGGGCTTCATTGTTTTCAATTATTGGTTCTATAAGGGGTTTCCTTGATAGTGAGTCTGACCAATAGCCCAGTAGCCTATGCATCCAGGTCCCTTACTGCAGCTGAAAGGAACTATTCCACGACCGAAAAAGAATGCCTTGCCGTCATCTGAGTAATCAGTTAATTCAGGCCATATCTCTACGGCAAACCCTTCACGGTAGTCACGGATCACCATTCTTTATGTTGGCTGACCAATGTTAAGGATCCATCCAGAAGACTTGCATGGTGGGCTCTCAGGTTGCAGGAATACGACATAAATATCGTCTACAAGAATGGTCGCAAACACTCAGATGCAGACTCACTATCAAGGAAGCCCCTTATAGAACCAGTAATTGAAAACAATGAAGACATCCCTTTCTGTATCAGTTGGGTTCGTCGAGAAAATGTAGTTACCCATAATTTTCCCCAACCATCCTCTATAGTGACAACTGAAGCTGGTATCGATAATTCTTTTTCACACATCAGAAATCTATTTCCAACAATCATAGCTCCATCTGCTTCCCGTAGTTCTGAACTCCGGGCACATATTCGCGTTCTGGTGTTTGCTTCAATTAAATAATCATTTGCGGCAAACAAGGAAGACTCATTTAAATATTCATTGTCTGGAAGGATTTCTGCAAGCTGAAGTTCTTGATTTCCACAACCGATAACGGCATCGGTGGCACGGAAAAAGTTCCATCCAAGTATCATTTGATGACTACATTCAGGAAACACAAGGAATTCAAACGGCCTCTTAGTCCCATTCAAATCAACTTTTAATACACAGCGTCTCGAGGCGGTTACAGGTTTACCACAGGCAGTTTTCAATATAGGTCAATTTTCAATAAACATAGGAGCATTCAGCTGTCGATGTACCTCCTCAGATATGACGGAATAATCGGCTCCCGAATCAACAAGAGCTTTTACACACTGTCCGTTCACGCGGATTAAAGTGGTATTCTTTTTTAACTTGGCTAAGGTGTACATCGGAGGATTTTCTTCATCTGCGGCCTCACCTCCTGTACAGGTCGCTTGAGCTAGTTTTCTTCATTGGTTTGGCTTGGGGAATTTGCTGGAGCGGCGTATTGGCGACTGCGATTGTCGGCGGTTGAGAGATCGTCGCGGATAAGGTGAACTGCTCCTTATTCGGGAAGAAGTAGGTTGTGCATATTCGTCGTCGAAGCTGTATGTAGAATTAGTATCCCTGTCCCGTCGAAGGTTGAATGTCTTTGGGGCTCTTGCATTTTCAAATATCTCGCGTCTCTCCCTACAGTATCTCAGAACGTGTCCTGGGCGTCCGCAATGAAAACACAGAGGCACATTATCTTCAGTCCTCCACAGATCTGTCCTACGTTGTGGAGTAATTCTCTGGCTAGTTTCATGTCTTGGTTGCGGCCTAACTGGAAGTGAACGTTGGATAGTGTTTTTGCTTCTCCCTGCTCCTGTGAGTAGTGTTAGCGCCTCCATAACCCCTTCCCGGACCACAGATGGGATATTGTTCGGAGAATAGCCTTGACGCCAAAAAGGGAGAAACAGCTTATTGTGGTATGGCAGGCAATGGTTCTCATTCGATGACATACTTCCTCTAGGAAGACAGCCGTGATACTTTTCCCTTTCTAAGGGATTATCTGTAGAAGCGATTTGGGATATGTAAACGGAAAGTATCGTTGTGTTTACTGTTTACTGTTACTGAGATTATATTATAGTGAGTTATACGAGAATATCTGAAATAATATTTTCACAAGCATACAAATAATGTTTCAATACTTGGGTTTTTTAAAGTAGAAAAAGTTGTAAAATAATACACATCCAGAAATAAGTCTCAAAAGTAGCTAGTTATCCGATACATATGTAAATCATATGAGCAGAAATGTGATATATTAATACATATATGAAATCGAATCGAAAAGTAATTGCCCCACGGTTTCTTCATAAAGGCACATTAATCGACTATTAATACTAATTTAGGAATATAACAGAACCAAATTGGCTGTTAGATACCAAACAAATATAAACACATATTAATCCCGCTTTTCCCCATATATTTTCCTTTTCTCCCTAGCGCCTATTCCTCACATGATATTTACTTCCGCTGGCATGATGAAATGTCGCCCATACCCTTAAAGAAGCCAAGTTGGCGCAAACAAGGCTGTTTTCCGAACAATATCCCACAGATGCTATGCCATTCGATGCTACACGTTATACTTCCGTGTAGCCCTGAACTTGCGGCAGGACTTTCTGAAGCTCTTCCCTGAGAGTGGTGCGCACTAGAGACATCAGTTCACCGACGTCCGCATCGGCTGACACTGAGGAGACATTAGGTAGCCTCTGAAATCGTGGTCGGGCGGTAGGTCTTCGTCGAACGCTTTCTATGTAACGGCAGCGTTTTACGAAGGCATCAACGCTGTCATAGTCCTGGGACGACAGGACCTGGTACATGTCCTCAGCAATACCTTTCATGAGATGGGCCACTTTTTCGTCTTCAGACATGGACGGGTTTGCTTTTCGGTAGAGAGAAAAAACATCTTGAATGCAAGCTTCAGACGTCTCATGGATTTGCTGCGCACGTGGGAGTAGTAATCGCTCAGGTTGGCGATTTACCTCAGCTGCACGGGAAAATGTGTCCTTAAGAACATTCCTGAAAACAGTCCAACTAGTAAATGTGCTTTCATTATTATCGAACCACTGTCGAGCGGTTCCGACAAGGTAAAAAATGTCGTTCGCCAAGCACATTTGGTCATCCCAGTGCTTATAGTTTTCGATTCGATCAAAGTCCTTGAGCCATCTATTAGTATCTTCTTGGCTGTCTCCGGTGAATATACACGGGCTTCTGGGTAGTTGGTATGTCAGGATCGGTACTGGTGCGATGTTACTCGAAACGGAACTAGCTCCTGCTGGAGGATTCTGCTCCGTTGCCTTCTCATCAACCATCTTTCTCGGTCTTATACGCGAATCCTGTAAGATCCCCAAGTCAGGAGAAAGTCCTCGAATCCGAAGGCTTTGGCGTAACTCTGCCGTAGTAACTGAGTGGTACCTGGCGCCTCCACCAATCTGTCGCGTAGATGAAGGGATCGTACAAATGAACAGGCAAGTACTCAAGTCTAAACTCAAGGCTTTATTAATTCGAACTGAATGAAGAACTACTTATATACTACAGCTGATGAACATGCTGGAACATCAACATTCCAGACTCGAAATGTTCTGGAACATAAAGAACACAGAATAATAAGAAGGAAATTTACATAAAAATCGATTATGAGGCATCTTACCTTTGATAGGTTTCGAACTCGGGACCTTCGTCTGTCGAGTCCTGCGTCTTCCCCACTGAGCTATCAAGAGCTCAGTCGAAAGGAGCAATTTTCAGTACGATATTTATTTTCTTTTTATAATGGAGCGTGGTTAATTTTTTTGTAAATGGAATGTTTTGGTGCAGTTCAAAAAGGCCAGTTGTCTTTAAACAAGGAACCGAGGACTTTATAAATAACTGCCTCGAGTCATAACCACTGGTGAAAATTCGTACACTTATTTGTTATTGTCGATTTGCCCATAAGATGGACATGTTCGTATTAAGAGAAAGCTGTATTGTCCTCCGGTTTGTACAAAATAAATTGTCAGGACTGAGTGTTCTGTGCATGTTCTTTGAAAACATTTTGAAGTAACTCCTTCTAAACTACAGTCCTGCTCTGGAACAGTGAGCTGAAAAAGATTAGCTTTGTTCTGGTGTAGATACTGTGCTGGAGAATAACTGCACGTGAAAGGGATTTAAAATCCTCTTTTATTAAATCACTATTATTTACACACTTCCCAACTCGGGAGGGATACAAAAAGTAAAAGACCACACTTGGGCCTAATTTAACAATCAAATAAATTTAATACTAAAACTAAAATAGAAATTTAATTAAACTTTGCTCACCGAGCAAATCGCGGAGTTTGGCCTCTAACTAAATGGTGCGTAGCAAGAACTACTAATACTAGCGCACTTCAATTTATTGCAATATGCAATCACGTAGTAAGCACTATGGCTTATAATTTTAGCTGCTAGCTGGTCAGGCGAACGTCGAACAGAATGACCGTGATCTAAGACTAAAGCTCTCTCACACTGAGAGGTTTCTACCTATGGTTTAAATAGTACTTCGCTGTACTTCAAAATTAGCATAAGCTGAAAACGCGCGCTTCTTCTGACGGGAAGTTGAAACAGAGAGGAGATAGAAAGATTTAAATTAAAATAAAACTTGGTTAGTTTAACTAAAACCTTACAAAATCAGTTAGAAATTTCGATAATAATATATTATTTCAAATAATGTTTCAAATGAAAATCTAATTACATTGTAATATTTTGAAATTTTTTGCAATTTTGTAATGTTAATGGATGTGTTTGAAATTTTAATATTTTACATTGTTTTACAATTAAAAAAATGTGAGTTATTTTATAAATAATCAATTAAAAGTTCATTAATTTGTAAAAACCAATTGTGGTTTTTATATTGGGAATATCAATTTTTATGAAAGACTTTCAAGCAAAGGACTGCAAAATATTATGATTGACATTCAAGCAAGGATTTTACAGAACTGTGAACTTTCCAGTATTTCTTGAAAAAATTAGGATGAAAATATTTCATTTACATTTTTAAAGGCCAAAAAAATTATTTCAATTTCTTTTAAGCCTGAAAAAAATTTTAACTCAAAGATGCTTCACTTTGCATGCCTTCTAAGATGAAAAAGTCTCGTTTATATTTTTTCTAAGATTAAAATTTTTTCCTTATCTTTTTTTAAAATTTGAAACATTCATTTCAAATTTTTAAGATTAAAAAAATATATATATGTACAAATATTAGAAACGAAAGTTTTTCTTTTAGGTAACTTACTTTTTTTGGGAAACATAAATAGAAAGTTCATTTGAAATATTTCATTGTTTAAATATCATTTTTAAACTAAAACCCTTTTTCACAAATGAATACGAAGCACTCATTTTACATAAATCAAAGTCTGTGCAGTTTCCATATAAATAAAAGGTACAACAATTTTCACATATACTAGAGATTAAATTTTATAATGGAACACTTTTCCATTAAGTAATTTAAAAAGGAAATTACCAAAAGATTATCCATATGAATCAAATCTTTATCTTGGTAAATATTTTCTCGGTTTATATTGATACGGACTTACTCATATTCGCAAAATAAATTTTTTGTTCTCTTAATATAGGTACTCGAAAGATAGCTGTAGTACTTTAAGATATATTTCACTGAAAACCGAATAAATTTTTTTTTCAAATAATTTAATTTTTATGAGATGGAGTATTGTTTTAAACATGAGTTGCTTTTCCCTCTCATAATGTACTACATGGCTTCAGAAACACTCACTGGACTTTTTAAAAGGCAGACTTAAAAAAAGTTCTAAAGCATACAGTTCTCTTTTTCGTCAATACAGGGCAGCATGAGCTTACCTCCAAAATTAAAATGCAGCAAATATTTTCTTGATCCGTTGCGAAATTTTGAAAACTATATTAAATGAGTAAACCAAAGCAGCAAAAGCCAGAAGCCTGATACAATTCATCTCCACTCATGATATCATGGAGGATGTTGCACATTGCAACTGACCATTGATGTATCTGGCCATGGCCTGAGTCCACAGCTGTCCTGACGCTGAACTGTCATTTTACTACTGCTGTCCTCCACGAATCTCTCTTCCCTTAGGAAGATAGTCGTCGAGTGCTTTGCCGTAATTAAATCTTGAGATCGTTTTAAAAAATAAGAGATTTGATTAGGTACAGTAAGAGATCATTAATCTTTAACCTTGCATAGTATACGTTTAGTCGTATATTTATGTTTAATATAAACTACATTGTGTTATATTTACATAATTTAAACTGCATAAGTAGCGCATCAAATCTGTAAAAATATTCTGCTTCTTGCTTAAGAAGTAAAAATTAAGAATTAAAAAAAGTGTTTTAAACTAAATATTTACTATATACACTGTAATGTGTTTTTATGAAATGTATTTGAATATTTTTTCAAGCGTGTACTACATGTGTAAATGTAAAGCCATTAGATTATCTTGCTTTTATCTGCTTGCGTTTTGTTCTTTCTTTAAATGAACTTCGAAAGGTTCTTAGGACATTAAAATATTTGTTATTTTACTTATTAACAAAAATAAGTTAAAGATCATAGTCTTTTTACACTAAGCTTAAAAAATTTATGCTATTCATCTAAAACTTATAACTTCTGTTTCAGGTTATGCTTCCCAGAAGTTAGGACGTAAAGCTCTGTTGATGCATATGTCTGCCGTATACCTGATCGGTTGGTTAATGATTGCCTGCGCTTCTTCCGTTGAGTGGATTTATGCTGGGAGAGCTCTCACTGGTTTCTGCACCGGTGCGTGCAATGTTGTCGTTCCTGTATACGTGCTTGAAATTGCTACGACGGAAACACGAGGACTTTTAGCATCTGGATTTCAGATAGCAGCCGGCTTCGGTATCTTAATTACAATGGGATTGGGTGCTATTCTCAGATGGTCTTGGTTAGCCATGTCAGCTGCAGTAATCCTTACAGGTGCGGCATGTCTCATGTATTTCGTGCCAGAATCTCCAGCTTGGTTGGTAAGTAAATCCGAAAATCTCGCTGCTGAGAAAGCACTTAAGGAATTAAGAGGGAAGAAAGCTGATTACAGGACAGAATTATAAGATATTTGTAACAGCCAAGCAGATAAGTCCGCCGATAGTATACGCCTGCGAGATATTCTTGATCCAGCTTTGTACAAACCCTTAGCAATAGCTGTAACTTTAATGTTCTTTCAGATTTTTTGTGGTGTAAACGTATTTTTGTATACCGTGGAAATCTTCGAAAGCTCTGGAAGCCTCGTAAGCCCTTCATTGGGTTCCATTATATTCGCAGTTGTATTTGTGCTTTCAGCAAGTGTTAGTAGCATACTGATGGATACAGCTGGAAGGAAGAAGTTATACATAACTTCCGGAAATTGCATGATTTTATCCCTAATAGTGCTTGGTATTTTCAGTCTTCTGTCCGAACATAAAATAAATCCGACTTCGTTTGGTTGGATTCCAGTTGTGAGCTTTATATCTTATATAGCAACTTTCGCCATAGGATTCGGACCTGTTCCTTATGTTATGATACCAGAACTAGTTCCTCTTCGTAGTCAAAGTACGGTGATGGCCGTTGCATGTATTGCCAGTGCCATATGCGGCTTTACAACGGCAAAATTATATTACTATATGAAATCTATTTTAGGTATGCATGGAGTATATTGGACGTACGCATCATTTTCGTTTTTAGGTTGCCTATTTTGTTACTTTTTTATGCCAGAGACAAAAGGAAAGTCTCTTAATGAAATAAATCTCTCTTATGTTGCTTCTAGTGATGCATCTTTATTTAAATAAAATCATCTTTCTTCTAAATTTTTTTTATTTGTCGTCCTCGTTATTACATTTATAAACATTATAACATTTATGAACTAAAATGTATCATTCTAAAAATTGGAAATTAAGCAATAATGTGCTGTTATTCCTCAGATAATGAAGTATCAATTAGAAAAAATAATTAATTTTGTTAATTTTTTTTGTGTAATCCTGATATTATGCGAAGTGTTTCAAAATGCACTGAAGGTGGGAAAAGCCTGTCTTTCGCTTTCATCTGTCGAAAAGTGTAACGGAACTGTTATGAACAATTTTGAAATTTTTATAATACGTTTAGAAGCTTTCTGCCCCTTTAGGTCAAGAAGCTTTTTGCTTAAAATCGGAAAGCTTTCAGAAGAATCGTCTAATCGTTGCCACATGTTCTATTCAATTTCAATAATAAGTCTAAAACGATGTATAAGAAATTAAAAAAACAAACAAAAAAGAAAAGAAACAATTTTTCACAGACGATTTAGTACTTCTCATTTAACTAACTCAGTTCTCACTTAGCGAAAAGGACATAAAAACTCAAAATATCTACATTAAAAATGACGAAGTAAATCTTAAACACTTATTTCCTCCAATAAATTCCAGAATGGATTAAGCAAAATTTAATTCGCAATAGTAAAAGAAGGCGTTATCTTTGTTGTTGCGAAGCTTAGTTTCTCTAGGTTGGCAACAAATCCACTATTCTGCTGTGTTTTAAACGTAAACAAATATGGATGCTATGCTAAAAATAATTAGGCTTAGCCGCACTTAAGCAACTTTTACTAGTTGATAATTCTACAAATATTGTGTGCAGATTTACTAAAGGCAAAGAAACCTTAACCGGAAGATAAGAACACATAATTCAATTATTTTTAAAGCAAAAAATGCACAATTTACAAACATATAAGAATAAAGAAACTGAAATCACAGAGCCGAGTAAGAGAGTGGATATATAGATATACATATATTTATATACTTTTGGTGCGGCCGATTGCAACCAAAATGGAAGGTGCACATCTACATGTTATAGCAGTCCTATATAACAAAATTTCAACGTTTTGAGGCTACTTGTTTTTGAGCTATGCAAGATACATACATACTTACGCGCAGATGGCACGAATAAAATCTTTTCAGAACCCATTTTAAATCAGTTTTATCATTTTTTGACGGAAAACAGTCCTTTATTGTGTCCTTATGTACAGATGTCACGCAAAAGCATCGTTAAATTGCATTCGATAGCGGTCAAAATGGATATTTTCGTTGAAATATGATAACCGAAATTTTTCACGATTACGATACTTCCTTTTTGCTTCGTACAAGGATGTAAAAATACATTCAGTTCATTATATATTTAATTAAGAACACCAAATATTTTAATAGAATTATTCTATATATTTTAACAATTTCCAAATATATAAAAGATATACAAAGTTGCCATGTATGAGTAAATCTATATTTATTTAGCATCATATGAAATGTATGGCTACTTTTCGTGGGCCATTTATATTGATAATCTTCACTGATATATCATATTAAACTTCAAACAAGCTTTTGGGGCGACAGTTGAAAATCTGAACTCTTGTAGTGTTTTACTTTATTTCACTAATAGTTATTTTTGTTTTTAAGGCAGCTCTCCTTTATTGCTAGATTTTCCTCTTACGCTTTCCCTATCAACATGATTCTTCAGTTTTAGCTTTATACAAAATACGGAAGAAACAACTATTTAAGCTGAGGTCTGAGGTACTTCTATTAGAGAGCTAGTGAGAGAGAGAGCACATGTTTTACTTTTCGGCCACGTTGTTGCTACGAGTTAAAGCTCTCTAGTTTATGGCCCTGCTTATCACGTGTCTGTTAGTATACGCCGGCGTTTTTTAGGTAAGAGCCAACTACGCGGTGAAAATGCTAATTTAGGTGTTTATTCTACTTAACATTAGTTTAATTTTATATTTTCTGTTTTACGTTCAAGCCAACACTGTTTGCTTTCTGTACGCCCAAGAGAAGAAGAGAAGACGTTTGTAAATATCTTGAGCTCAAACAAATACATATTTAACCCTTTCTTGAGTTGTTATTTACGCAACAAGAACTTAGCGAATAGTCGTTACATAGTTCTACTAGGTTGTAGCAGTTAAAGGACTTTATGTCATCTAGAACATTACTCTCTTTCAGATTTTTGCTTTTAATTTACAATATCCGATTTCTTCATTCATCTTCGTCAGAACCGACACGAGGGTACGAGGCGCTCTTGTTCAAGGTTTCTATCAGCTCCGCCATAATATATAATAATAGAAAAAGAAAAATGTAATGATTTTTTTAAATTTCTATTTGTTTAACATATTAAGTACATCTTATACCTGTGCATACATGGCTCTACGTATGTATAAAAATAAATAACCTAAACAAACAAATTTTCTCAACTATTTAGAAAAAATGACAAAGCAATTTGAACTAGTTTATATGGTGTACCTCTCATTTAGGTGCGACAATTATTTATCGCATCTCTCATACATATATGTTTTTTTCCAATGGCGGGCGCTTGCTTATGTCGCCATCGACCACTCCTAGGGCCAGATGTGGTGGTCTCTTTATTATAAAGGCACCTAATAGGTGGGCCACCATTGCCTCCTATGAAGGGACGGAGATTTACAACCATGCCTTCTCCGGGATTCGAACCCGGGACCTTCGGTATTGCAATCAGACTTCCCTAACCACTATGCCGTCTGGTTAGCCGCATCTTTCATATTGAAGTATTCATAATATCATTTTCTATTGATATCATTAACAAGTGCATAAGTCATTCTTCTGACGCTGTTGATATCAAATAATTTTTATTTAATTTCAGCTTCGGTAAACTTGGCTTTCAGCTTTGTTTGTTAATATTTATAACACTTGTGTATTTGCTGTTATGATCTGTTTATTCATTGGCAATTTTTTTTCAGCCAAAATTCACAATATATAAAAATTCCATACTTTATTCAAATATCAAAAGGAAGTAACATTTAACTACATACTACTTTACTGAAGCCATCTCATAGCTTCGGCAATGAAACTGAGGCAGATACATCTTCTGATAATGATTTTCACCTGAGCTTAAATTGCGGGAGCCCGGCATCGGTATTTCTCAGTTTTTGAGATAAATTTCGAATTCTAGCCGAAGACATAAATAACAAGCTCTCCGTCCCTTCTGTTATGACACTAAACCACACTTTCAACAGAACTTTCTTCTAAGCCAGTAAACTTTTATTTAAGTAAGTCTTAATTCATTCTAAATTTTGAAAGAATGCCTGTGTTTGCCTGGGAAACAAGCCATTGGCGAAAGTTGAGACTTTTAAGAAAAGCAAATGCTCATAACAAAACCTTATTCTGAAAAGAAGCCCATAAAATTTGGGACAACTTGTTTCATAATAGGTAAGCCTTTTGTTTCCGGAAGTATTATTTAAATGAAAGCTTCATAGATTACTGCAAAAATGTCAATTTTTTCTTTCATTTTGAATTGATTCCTATTGAAATTGTTTGACAGAAATTAATCGGGGCAGGGATATTTGGGAAAAAAACACTTAGTTTTTCCGTCTGAGGAGAGAAGGAAAAAACAGAATGCTTCTTGCATCATAAAAAAGATTAATTTTATAATTTTTTTTGTATGTGTTACTTCCAATTCTGATGATTATTGACTGTTGTGTTGATTGGTAAAATAGTTTTATCTTTATTTTGACTATAAACCGCTTGATATCATTTATTGTTACTCTTCCAAGTAACAATAACCACCAAATGTGTTTTATACATTGTCGTTTTTATTGTTCTTATTTATCCAACATCTGTTACAGATGAATAGTTTTGATAAAATATTTCTTGTGCTAAAATTAAGAAAATTGGCGTTTTTTTTTTGTATGTGTGTGTGTGTATGCTTGTGTGTGGGGTCTGCTAAAAAAATAGTTATCTAATAAAAAGCAACAGTTATAATCAAGGAAACGTAAATATCTTTAAAAATATAAACATTTTACAAAAATTGTTGCTACTTGTCGCTAGCTCCTACCATACGATTAAATGACGTTAAAACTTTTATTTAATTTTACTTTCAATTAGTGCTAGACATGCCGTATCTTAGCATTAATCGTATCATGAGAAATACAAGTGATTGGGAACATTGCAGACAATTTGTGAGTTCAGATTGAGAAGGGGAGCTAGTTTAAAAAAGTTCTAATAGTTAAGAGTTGATGATTCTAATAATTAAAAGCAAAAAGTTACCTTTCGCTAAACCAGAGTAATTTTAAGTAGTATATTTTGTTACGTAGAATATTATACACCACAATGATAATTTAATAGCTATTTTTTTCCATAAAAATTCAATATATGATACATGGAAATGGTATTCAAGTTACCAGAATCTCATTTTTACCCCCCCCCCAACCAGGGTAGTGGTTAGCGACGCTGACTGCTGTACAGAAGGGCCCAGGTTCGAATCCCGGAGAAAGCACGGATGTTTGTAAATATATAGTAGAGGCATTAGGCATAGTATGCGGTATAGGGTACTTTAAATATACGGCGAGAAAAAAAAACAACCTCTCTAGAGGTTAGTGGTAAGGGAAGAAGAGTGGGCGAACCTCTTAGACGTCCCTGCCGGGATTCTGTCCATCAAAACTGGGAGCAGAACAGAGCAAAGTTGCACTGTTACCCGTATGGTGCTCAAAGCTCTTGCCAACGGCAAGCGCAATGTTGCACTCTTGCAACGATGAATTTCGTCGCTTGTTTCAATGTTACTGTCAGAAAAATGAGGTAAGTCACAACAACAACAACAACACAATCCCATTTTTTAAATCCAACCAAAAAGCAAAAAAAATGCTCATTGATAAAATTTCTTTTTCCGTTAAGAATTTCCATTAATAAAGAACTCTTTTTTACCGAAAACCTCCATTCCCACTTTTTTTAAAGCCGTAATTAATGGAAGAAAATCTTTGTAGACCATAGATGGCATATTTCTTTTCTAAAAAATCGATCATATTTCAATAAACGTTTTTAGTCACATCTAAGGAGGATAAAAAGTTAGCACAAGTTCTGAAATTTGCAAGCCATCTCATTTATTTGTGTTTAACTTGCCCAGCATTGAAGCTGATGGGTCTTTGCTGCAAAGCTGTAATCGATTGGATTGCAAGCCTCAAAATATCTAAGGATTACTATCTCTTGTTTTTCATCTGAGTAATCTACACTCACTTCCAAAAGTTAAGCGCGGAGAGGAAAATGCTAATTTCCGGAAGCCAATCAGAATTAAAGAGGATACAATTCGCTGCAAAGGTGGATGGAAGTATGCAAATATGTTAGGTAACAGCCAATCGCGCTTTCATGTCACGAAATATGCAAAAAAGGCAGTCTTATAAGAAGCCAGCTTTATGAAGGGTTACAGAAGTTGATTGTAAGTGCTGATAGAAGGTGTTTAAAACTTTCTACAATTTGTTTTCAAGACATACTTGTTTCTATGACTTCCAGAAGAAGAATAGAAGATTCTGAATGCTGGCATGCTGTGAGGTGCATTGAAGCAGGACAGAAGATTACAGATGTTGCTCTTTTCTTCGGCGTTCATCATTCTGTTATTTCGCGTTTATGGAAACAATTCCAAACCACAAAGACAGTTGTCCGAAGGCCCGTGGCCGGTCGCCCAAGGGTTACAACCCCCGCGGAAGATCGATATATTGCTATTGTAGCCAAGCGGAATCCCAGAGCGACATCCACACGTGTGACATCTATGGTTACAGCGTCCATTGGTAAGGCGATATCTGTAGCTACTGTACGCCGAAGACTACATATGAGTGGACTTTACGCCCGGGTATCTCGAGTTTGTGTTCCTCTATCCGTCCAATCAAGAGGGGCATGATTATAGTGGCGTCGGGAACATGTCAATTGGAATGTGTCTGACTGGGGCAATGTCATGTTTACTGATGAGTCAAGATTTGCTCTGGAGCCAGATGACAAGCGTATAAGGATATGGCGTGAACAACGAACACGCAATCAGTCCCAAAACATCACCGAACATCACGCATATCGAGGCGGAAGCATTATGATGTGGGCAGGGATTTCATTAGGATACCACACCGACCTGCACATCTTTAAACGGGTTCTTTGACGACTGTCCCTTATCGAGATGAAGTCCTAGAACCCATTGTGAGATTGTACGCTGCAGCAGTTGACCCTAATTTTGTTTTAATGGACGATAACGCCCGTCCCCATAGAGCTGGCATCGTCGATTACTATCTGGAGAATGAAGGGATTGCGCGTATGGCATGGCCAGCATATTCGCCCGACCTTAATCCCATTGAAAATCCTTGGGATGCTCTTGGCCGTGCTGTATGTTCGCGTTTCCCTCCTCCAGCCGCTCTTATTGAGCTGGAAACTGCTCTACAAGAAGAACGGCGATTGCTTAATTCTGCGGTGGTTGACCACCTAATTGAAAGCATGGTCACAAGGTGTAAACTTTGTACACAGATGAGGAGGATTACATACCCTATCGATGTCCTTTTTTCATTGTATGGTGTTTATTTTCGCTTAATACATAATTCTTTTTAAGTCTCCAGTATGTCATTATTTGATAACTTACCAAAATTTAATATTGTTACCATTTCTGTATATAATTATTGATTTTGTTTTATGCATAAATATATATGCTACTTTCCTGCCGAATTTTGTGTCAATCAAAGCAGTATTTGTTGATTTTTTTGCATTTTACATCTTTGTGCTTACCTTTTGGAAGTGAGTGTGTTTTAGTCCAAAATATCGACTAAATAGTAATAATCATTAATAATAGACGATTACCTGCTTATGAGAAACTTCAACTTGAATTTTATATTTCGTAAAATTTAAATTAAGTACACTATCCGACATTGAAAATACAACACCAAGAAGGAGTGGTCCGAAAATTATGCAAATTTCAGGGTAGACGCACGTCATCGAGTTATACGATTGATGTGAAATCCACAGCTCTCCAGCCCACGCTGAAGAATATATAAGGGAATGAACCTGCAGAATGCTCAGGTTTCGTGAAGTTATTTTTTCTAGGGAAATCATCGTAGAAAATTTATTCTTTTCTCAGAGGACGTGTTTAATAACAGAGAATGCCAGGCTGTCATCAACGGAAGCAGTTCTAGTAGACAGACGATTTTACGAGGAATATTGTGATTGGACTGAGAAGGGCAGGCTGGTCCATACAATAAATCTTAACTGGCCCACACCTGGACACGTCCACAGTTCATCAGCTATGGCGACGATGCCTGGAACACGGATAAGGGGGAATATGGCAAGTTCGAGTGCCGCTGCAGCCAGAGTGAAGTCAGCACGCGTGGATCGATGCATCCGCCAACAAGCGGTAGCGCACCTAAGCCACTTCTACCTTCATTCTACAGCATGTTCAAGACACCCTGGATGTTCCCATATCGACCAGAACCATTTGCCGTTGATTGGTGGCTAGTGGCCCTCATTCATGGTGTCTGTTAAAAAGACTACCATTGACCGTGCATCATAGATGACAACGTCTATAACGAGACTGGACTCGAGCGATGTGGAGCACGGAATGGCACGGGGTCGTGTTCTCAGATAAGTCACGCTTCTGTTTCTCCAATAATAGTAGCGGAGTACGAGTGTGACGTCGATGGGGAGACAGGTCCAATCCGGCAACAGTTGTGGAATGCAACATCGCGCCACAAAGCGGCGACATGGTTTCGAGCGCAATTGCGTAAGATTTCAGATTACCTCTAGTTCGTATTCAGGGCGCCGTATTCACGGCGCAACGATATGTGGATGATGCGCTGCGACCAGTGACATTCCGCTATCTTCAGGGAGTGCCCAGTGCCTTTTGTCAACAGGATAATGCCCAACCGCGCACTGCTTGCATCAGCCAACATGCTTTCCAAGTTGCATAGATGCTTTTCTGGTTACCGTTCTCTTCTGGTTTCTCACCAATCGAACACATTTGAAATGTAACTGGACGCCAGTTGCAGACCCTGCCATTGCCGCGTTCAGAAGAAGAACTGTGGTAGAATGTAGAGCTGTTCTTCAGAATATCAACCGTACTCTCATTTACTCTGTGTCTAGACGTGTTGTTTCGTGTATCACTGTCCAAGTTGGTCCTACAATCTACGGAGCGGACGCTGTTCTCGCTCTGTATTGTGCATATCACTTCGAAATAAAGATCATTAATTGTTCGTTGCTGTCTCTCTCTGTTTTTTGAGTGTCATCACTTTATGGCCACTCCTTCTTGATGCTGCAATTTTAAATGTCGGGTAGTGTAAATGATCGTCTTAAGAAAGAGGAAAAATGCAATGTGCAATTTTCATTAAGAAATATAATCTTTATACAGAAAATAAAACCTGCATCAGAAATAATAATTATGTAATAATGAAGTGCAAATAATGCATTGCAAATTAAATGTAAATTATCACTAACATGGCCTAAAAAGGGTAGAAACACTTATGCTTATTTCAACATCATCACACGATTCTGCCAAAATGTGTGCCAATCTCATCTTTGAGAAGACTTATTTCTTAGGACATGCAGTTTTTTTTAATTCTGTAGTTTTAAAACAATACAATCAATACAGTTTATTGCTGAACTAGAAGTTAAGAAACCTACCACTGGACGAGTGAGTCTGTAAACCAGATTTATTTCTTAGCATTGCCCATTTTTTTACAGTTAATTAAATATTCTTTAAAGGAAACAAGTGTTAAGAGTACATTACATATCACCTAGTGGATTGAGAAGCATCTGTCCAAATTCATTTTAACTAAGTTTATCAATGAAGTTGAATGAAATAAAATTTTCGTAGTATGTAAAGTTTCTTGAAGAACTACCAAAAACATAAGCATCAAATTTTCAAAAATTATAAAACACTTTTGCAGTACACTTCAAAAGAATTTTTGCCTTTCTTTAAGGAAATTTCAAAGTTAAGACAATATTCCGCTAAAGGATTTCTAAAACTGGAAATCCGAGATTATTTTATATTCATGAGGTTTCGCTTTTATTTCCTTGTACGAAGTAAAAAGGAAATATTGTAATCGCAAAAACATTTAGGTATAATATTTTAACGTGGCTATTTTGACCGCTATCGAATGGAATTTAACAACGTTTTTGAGTGACATCCGTACGTAAAGACAGAATAAAGCACTCTTTTTCCCCTAAAAAATTATGAAACTAATTTTAAATGGATTCTTAAGAGATTTTTTCGGGGCGTCTGTGCGTACGCGTGTATGTATGTATGTATGTAACTCACATAACTCAAAAACGAGTAGCCTCAGAACTTTGAAATTTTGTATATAGGACTGCTCTGACATGTAGATGTTCACCTCCTAATTTAGTTGCAATCGGCCTCACCAAAAGTATATAAATACACTCATGGACAAAAAAATTAGCGCACCAAGAAATAATTGCGCGATCGGAACGAAACTTGCAATGAAGGTACATGTCGGGGAGATATGCAAATGATTAGAAATGCAGCGTGATTGCGCATTACGTATAGCCGGTAGAGGGCGTTGAACGTTGTGTTCTGTGGAGTATAAAACAGGTAACCAAAGCTTGTTTGAGTGGGCTGAATCATTTACAAAGGAAGAACTGAGGTAGACATGCCATTACGCCGTGTTCGAAGGCAATATGAGCAGTTGTCGCAGTTTGAGAGGGGGAGAATCGTCGGGATGATGGAAGCTGGGTGGTCAGCTAGGCGAGTAGCTCGTCAATTAGGCCGCTCTGATTGTGTTGTGAGGAGGTGTTGGGACCAGTGGACCCGAGAGATGTCATGTACACGAAGATCAGGCTCAGGACTCCCTGGACAGACCAGTCGTCGAGAAGAACGTCACATCGTAACAAATGCACGCGTACAGCCAACTGCTTCATCGGCCGCCATCCAGGCACAGGTGGCACCTTCACTAGGGGTCCCTGTGTCTTCTCGAACCATACGAAGGCGCCTGGCTGAAGGACAGTTGGTATCGCGGCGCCCATTACGTGTGCTGCCCTCGATGCCCATCCACCGACGCCTTCGTTTGGAGTGGTGTCGAGCACGAGGAAACCGGACTGCAGCGGAATGGAACCAGGTCATCTTTAGCGACGAATCCAGATTCAATCTCGTCAGTGATGACAATCGTGTTCGTGTGTGGAGAGCTCGTGGTGAACTCCTCAATCCTGCCTTTGCTGTACAGCGACACATCGCTTTCACAGCTGATGCGATGGTATGGGGTGCCATTGCTTACAATACATGGTCACCCCTAGTATTGTTCCGTTGCGCCATGACAGACCAGCGATATGTTCATAAAATCCTGCAACCACATGTGTTGCCTCTCATGCAACGGCTCCCAGGAGCCATTTTTCAACAAGACAGTACTCGGCCTCATACGGCAAGGGTGTCACAAGACTGTCCCCGCACTGTCACTACCCTTCCTTGGTCTGCCCGATCCCCAGATTTGTCTCCAATCAAGCATATCTGGGATCATTTGGGACGAAGAGTTGGGCATCCCATGAGTTTGAACGAACTAGAGGCAAGGTTACAGCAAATATCGAACGAAATGTTCCAAGACATCATACAGAGCTTGTATGACTCAATGCCCGACCGTATCGCATCGTGCATTCGCGCTAGAGGGGGTCCAACCGAGTATTAACTCCTCCGTTCTTTTGCCTTTTTTTCTGAAATAAATTATCCTTTTTCTTTGATTTTCTTATCGTTTACTTATATTAAAATAGTCATTACGTATGTAAAATTTCGTTTCATTTTGACGATTCCTTCTTGGTGCGCTAATTTTTTTGTCCATGAGAGTATATGTATATACATATCCACTCTGTTACTCGGCTCAGTGATCTCAGATTCTTTATTCTTATATGTTTGTAAATTGTGCATTTTTTGCTTTAAAAAGGATTGAATTATGTTGTTCTTAGCTTCCGGTTAAGGTTTATATGCCTTGAGTAAATCTGCATGCAATATTTGTAGAATTATCAAAAATTTAAAAGTAGCTCAAGTGCGGCTAAGCCTAATTATTTTTAGCAGATCAGCCATATTTGTTCACGTTTGCAACTTAGCAGAATAGTGGAATTGTTGCCAATATAAAGAAATTAAGCTTCGCAACGAAAAACGATAACGCTTTCTTTTATTATTGCGAATTAAATGATGCTTAACCCATTCTGGAATTTATTTGAGGAAATAAGTGTTTAAGGTTTATTGCGTAATTCTTAATGTAGATATTTTGAGTTTTTATGTATTTTTGCCTTGTCGCGACAGAGTGTCGCTAACAAATATAGTGAATTTTAAAGAGCGCATTTATTCTATTGTGGATTATGCGCTATCGACGAAGTATATTTAATTCAATCCAATAAGTTTAAATGAAATGCAAAATGCGTATAATTTAATATTCCGTACAAGGAAGTCATGTGGTGTATACATCAGATTTTCTAATTCAAGCTTCATACAGCTTGCAGTTTTCTTTAATAAATGCTCACGAATTAACATGCAGTATTAGTGATTTTCAAGCTAAGTAAAGTTAATTTAGGTAGTTTAATTTGTAGTAAATATAATAAAAATGCATTACTTTTTGAAACAATGGAAACACAGTGGTACTAGATTATCCAAAACAGTGGTCTGAAATCTTAGTTCGAATAAGAAATAGGACGGAATTCTGCGTAAGTTAACTTTTAACAATCAAAACGTCCTAATACAGACAACTTTATGCGGCGAAATTACGATTTATGTAGAAAATAGCTTCTTTTCTCACTTCCAGTCCGATTCAGATAAAATTTGTATTTAAATTCTCATCAGGTTTAACTCGGATTTTTAAGATTGGGGTGAAAGAAAACCAATAAACATATTTCGATTCCTTCTTGACTTTTTTATCATTAAAAAGATTTTTTTTTAAATTTCAATAGCTTATGGCCTATTTTACGTATATTTTTATTGCGTTCAGCGTGTTGGTCGCCTTTTTGAGAACTCTTTGAAATGTGATGAAATTTGATTTTGACGTTGTTCATTACAATTGTAGAGTTATTAGGTTTTTGAACGTCAGGAAATTGAAGAAGTGAACAATGTCTTCACCGGGACTCGAACCACGGACCACTCGGATACGCGCCGAGCGTGCTGATCACTACAACACGAAGGCGGGAGAAATACCTCATATACTCCCCCTTTTCAAGGGCGACTAGGGATTAGGGGACCCAATCTCCAAATCCTGGTGGTGAAGAATCATCATCCACCACCTTTTTAGTTCTGACGCCACTGTAGAGACATCAGGCATTTTTGAAAGCAGGAGAGATAAAAAATGAGCAATGCTCGAAACACGGACCTCTCGAATACGCGCCGAGCGTGCTGACCGCTACACCACGAAGGCATGCGAAAAAGGCGGGAGAAATACCTTCTATAGTCTTAGCGCTTGTATACCTTCAAAATATATCATTATAATTTAGAGACTTTAGGCATAGCAATTACTTAATTTTTTACTTAATTTACTCCTCTGCTCCTTATATGTTTTTATTTTTAAGCGTTGTTAAATTTTTTAAAAACAAATAACTTTATATGTAAATCTTGCACAGTTTCTTAGGTCCAGCCAGAATTTTAATCATGCTAGCATTATATCCAATGTGGAATCATGAATCGTCAAGAAAGCAACTTCTCTCTTGTCATTGTTCCATAAATTTACCAAAACATTTCTAATTTCTGTAGGAAAGAGATAATAGAAAGAGATCTCAATCAAAAATTGTTTTCAAGATTATCTCCTTGAATTTTTCACTTATTATTGTACTTAAAAAACGTATTAAGTTATAATGAATACTTTACTAATATAACATTGTATAGCTGTAATGTCGTTGCTACGCTACCAGAAACCTGCGAGAGATGTGAAAGGCTTCGCAATTTAAACATCCTCGCTTAAGTGAAAAAATACTCGCGCTAAAATAAGTTAATAGTTATCCGTAATTTTTAACTAAAATTATAGTAGTTTTCTGTTACAAATAATCATGTTAATAACAACTTCATAATAATGTAATAATTTCATAATAATGTAAAGACTAATAATGCTGTAGAGACATTAGGTATTTTTGGAACAGGGATATTGAAAAAACGACCAACGCCTTGGCCGGGAATCGAACCACGGACCTCTCGGTTACGCGTCGAGCGTGCTGACCACTACACCATGAAGGCACGCGAAGAAGGCGGGAGAAATATCTTATATACTCCCCATTTTAAAGGGCGACTGGGGTTTTGGGGACCCAATCGTCAAATCCCTGTGGTGGAGAATTATCATCCACCACCTTTTTTAGTTCGGGGGCCAGTGTAGAGACATTAGGCATTTTTGGAACAGGAATATTGAAAAATGAGCAACGCCTTCGCCGGGAATCGAACCACGGACCTCTCGGTTACGCGTCGAGCGTGCTGACCACTACAACACGAAAGCATGCGAAGAAGGCGGGAGAAATACCTTATAATGTTAATAACTTCATTACACTAATTTGAATTTTCGCTGTAGGAAATCCGTATAAAAACTAAATTACTACCTACTAACTTTTTTGGGGTTTTCTGAAAAGATGTTTTATGGAGGGAAGGGGGGGGACGTATAGCCTATTGAAGTAAAAGTGACAGCATTTTAACTGTAATTTAAATATATCATATTTTTTCAATGGAATTAGACGTATTTACTGATTTTGTTTTGTGTTAGTATATGAATTAAGCAACTCTCTTTTAATTATGTCATTTTCATATGACTAGTTTAATAATTTTTTAGAAGTACGTTTTTTTGTTCTAGTATTCATAGCTAATGCTATGCTTGCTTTCGTTGCAAAGTGTTGTGTTCAGTGATAATAAGCTTATTAATTTATAACCATTTCATTTGAAAATTAATTTGTTTATCTGTAGCTTCCCCTTCTTCCCCCTGATAAAAAAAGAAATAATAATGGAATTTGCTCACAGAGCAGTTTGATAAGAGACAGTGTGATTAAAGCCTATATCATAACTTTTTTACTTTTTTTTCTTTCATTAATGATTAGATCATCTAGTTGACATCAGTTTTAGTCTTTCCACTTTAAAGCTATTGTTTTACTTGGAAATTTATGGCGTTTCTAAATGTTTCTTCTTGTTACGTTCGGTGTACACTGGTTTATCTACAACTCTCTTGCCTATTGAAATATTACTAGTTACAGATTATTTAGAAATTCATTGAAAAGTGTTATCTTTTTTTGTCTTTATGATAATAACATCTGTCTTGTTTTACAGTCCTGTTCTAAATAGTTCATAATTCGTGTATTTTCTGTCTGGATGAGTAATATAATTGATGTTATCACATTAGTATTGATGGTGCAAAGTTAGTTTTTGCTACACAATGAGTAATTTTCCTTCAATAAACGTGGCAGTGGTCGAACTGCCTGATAGCAGTGTTCGGGAAAGTGATGTACAGGCAAATGAATATAAAGTAAAGTTACGAAAAACATACATAGCCTCTGTGGCAGCTTTTCTATACATCATCCTTACGGGAGTGATGGCTACTTACTCTGCTCCTGCTACTGTAGATATGCAGAAGCCAGGAAGCAGATTCATTCATGTCACTGAGGAGGAAATTTCCTGGATTGCCAGTCTGCCATCCTTAACTGCAGCTGCTGGAAATATTCTTTCCGGTAAGTATTTGTATTTATTTACTTTTTCAATTTTACTTATAAAATAAGTTTCAACAGTAAAGCAGGGTTTTACAGAATGGTCTGATTTCAGATTAGCATGATTTCCTACACATTCAGAGGGCAACAATATGTCATGCTTCGCATGAGAAAGGAAGTCTGAAACATGTTGAAGCAAACCCTCTTCTTTATGCACATTCCTGCCCACTAGCAGTCGAAGTATAAGATCACTGGAATGTTAGTCGTTCGAACACGGTTCAAATCCTGCAAATGGACTTCCAGCGTCAGATATCAGTGGGTGTTTTTCACATGTATTATATCCATATAATTAAGTTTCCCTTCAAGAGTTATTACATAATCTCTTATTGGGGAAAAAGCAGTGTTTTTAAAACAAAATTTACTTTGAAAGAAAAACGATGAAATATTTTTCTCCTTTTCGCAAAAAAGTTACAGATATACGAATCTTCCAACCAATCAGATATGACTATCAAAACTTCATTTGCGCTGTTATTTATGGAATACATGTTTCCCTATACATGATTAACCTAGTGATCTATAATGGTTATCTGTTCTGCTAATATGACATAGCGCAAAAATTCACCAAAGTGTTTGTCTAAAATTTATTTTGAATACAGATTACTTTTATGTTATTTCTGCCCCATTTCTTCTAATCCTTCTTTCACTCTCTCCAGAATCCATATTAAGGAGGATTTAAACAGCGAACGAAAATGCCATTCAACAACAAGAGAGTTTTTGCAGTGCCCCAGGAAAGCTGTTTATCTTGTGAATCGCCCACCTGTTGGTTGAGCTGATTTCGGTGAGCGTAGCCTGGTATTTGTCAATGGTTAGAGGAAGCGAAGCTGTTGGAGAAAGGTTCTAGATATTAAATCTGTCTTGTTCTATAGTATACTTAAGCATTAGTATTTCCAAAACCCTGCAAAGAACGCTGATTATGTTTCGTTGGAGTAGGTTTAAGTATGAATCTAGTTTAATCTTAGAAGATGTTTTTTCTAAGTTTTTTATGTATAATAATGACCTTAGAAATTCATCCGTGAAGACATCCTTCTCTATAGACAGATAGTCCTTCTATGCTTTGACAGCGAATCATTCAAGAAACTTCACGTGTGCTTAAGTATTTTTCCAACGGACTGCTCACAGAGTCCTCGTAGTGTGGACATTATGATTACGATTTTTTATTGTTAGCTTCTTAATGCATCACATCTCATTCCATGCGCCTTTTCAATTTTGGGATATTTTAAAAATCTGTTCTTCAAAAATCTATTGAATGATTTCATTCAATTTCTCTTCGTTAATATGTAGTATATTCATTAACACTTTTATACTTATCAAAATATCCTCTGATCTTATTATTTCTTCAGAATTGTTTTTAATAAAAACTTCATTAATCCTATCTAATATGTAGTCGTAATAGTCTACAATATTTTTTTCGTATCTAACAAATAAGGCTTGCTTTCAAACTTGTAAGCCTGCAAAAACTGCCTTGTTATTATAGCGGAGACAGTAAAAAATTACATGCTGTAACAAATACGGCTAAACACATTAAAAAAATTACGAGTGTTATGAGTATTGGAATATCAGATTATCTCCAGTAATATCTAAATATCACTTATGTCGTTGGAAAAATCATCAAATAGGAAATATGGCACTGGTTCTTAGCAAATGTTTTATGCAAAATACGTTTCTCAATACTAGAATATTGCTGCGTACATACGGGCTCATAGTGGGATTGAATCAACACCCCTTAGAACTTAACTCAAGGCTTCGGAGCGCAGTCCGTGAAATCACTGCAGGGATACTTTCGTCCTCGCTAACTTTGAGGATGCGTATATTTGCCGTCTTATATATACATTTAATAGGCTTATAAATAAACGGAAATTTTCATATTTAATTCTCATCGTTTCTGGAAAATACTTTGTTTTCATTAGAATGTGAAGAACCGAGATTTTTATTTTTAGAATGTTTTTGACGAAATATCCATACCCAAATTTTGACGAACGAATAATGTGAAAATGGAATATTCTTAAAACATTTAAAAATTGTAAGAGAAAGTCGACTATTCTAATGAATGCCTAGTGACCGAGTGACAGTCAAAACGCCGGAAATCCGCCCACCGCGTTCCTGAGTGAGAAGAGTTAAGTAAAATGTAATCCCTACTAACACTGACGTCACACCTCCTCCTGGAAAACGCGCCGTGGCCTTGAATCTAGGGGGTGCTGATTGAATGCGCACAGAACCGATGATAGGTAGATAAAAATTTATTTTAAGAAAGAAACATTTCCTAGTTCTAGAACTTTCCACAAAAGTACTCGTACTGCTCTTCTCAGTATCACAAAGAAGACTACTACTAACTATGACTAGACTTCAGACTACTAAGAACGTTAAACACAAAGCAGTGCAAAGCGCATCTAAAAGGCGAAGCTCTCACGAATATTTCAATAGTCCGAGTTCAGCTCTGAACAGCAACTGAGAGCTGATGCAGTAAAGACCTTATTTTATTCTAACTAATTATTTTTAGTTATGAAACTTTCCTTTTTATTCTGATTTCAGTTTCCTGCAAAGATGTAAATTTTAATGACTTAGTATGCAAATCTAAGTGAATTCGGAAACAGTATTTAAGCAGCGGTTTAAAAATAGTAGGAGGAGAGTTAGTTCGGAATTGATGCCGCCATTTTGAAGTAGCTTTGTACGTGAATATTTGGTGCTTAGCCACTCTCTTTAGATCATATTGATTTTCTGTTCTGCTTTGCTGTGTGCAGCGATTTAGCAGGTTAGATAAATAAGGAGCTAGTCGTGTAGCCCATCTTACTTTATTGTGATTGTACATTTTTATTTTCTGTTCGAGTTACTTAGTCACAAGTGGTGGTAAATTGTAAGCATCGAGTGAGTGCAATCTCTGTTCTGTTTAGTTCAAATAAAAATGTTATTTAAACCTCCTTCTTCAGTATCTATTCTTCAAAAACATAACGAGAATTCGGTACTCAGTCTTTTCAATAGAGTCTGTCCTTGGATGATTCGGAAAAGAAGAAGGAGACCTACAATGCTCTCTCCAGTCTTATATAGTTTTCACCCGGCCGCCGAGAAATATCTAGTAAATTCCATTTTTCGAAATTACTGGAAAGCATATGAGGACCTAATACGGTTACAGTTACATTATTACTCAATTACAATTATTCAGTTACAATACCAATTATAATTATACAGGAAACAGACCCAAATGTCGCCGAACGGTAGCTAAGTTTGGCGACTTTGGGCGATTTCTTGTTAAATTTAGTGACAATAAGTTAGTCGCCAAAACTGTTGCCAGCTTGACAATTTCTCGCCAACTGAACGAGGTAGCCATTTTTTTAATGTTAAATAAACTAGCTCCCATATTCTTACTTTTCCGGCAAAGCTTCGTCTCTTTAGATTCTTTTGTTACATTATACAAAAAACACTTCAGTTTCACATATAATTTCACTAAAATTATTTATGTATGTACAAAATTAGTAACAATATTAATCAATATCCAAATCTGGTACGTTGTTATGCTAAACAGAGTACTCTTTTTCAAAATAAAGAAATTATTTATTTACATCACAAAATAAAATTGTTAAAAGCAAGTTATTAAACATCTTACTATTGGAGAATTTTAAATTGCAAAAACGTTTTGAACACGTCATTTTAATTAGTATCCCTTCGTGGTTTGTGCCTCGGAGAACCTTGACTCCGATCTTGGAACAAAAAAAATCTGCTTGCCGCATGAAGCACGAAAAAAAAAAAAAAAAAAAAAAAGGGGGCCGATTCTTATCTTTTTTTGCTTCAGTAAGTTCAATAAATCTGTATTTCGCAAACTTAAAGAATAAATTTTACTAAAATGTTCAAACAAATTGTTTATTCTTTATTGTATAGAAAAATTCTTTACTGTACTTTCCCTCCAAAATTCGTAAATGACAGTGGTTATCTCTAGCTGTCCTTGCATCTTAAGTGGCGGATGTGGGAATGTCATGGAACCATTGCATTTTTGCCATTGATTTCGTGTTAAGCATTTCTCAGATATGTCAGAATGTACAATATTGAATTCTGAAGTAGTGCATGTAACGTTGCAATTAGAATTTGGATTTATATAACTCTTCACTTTCTTTTATTATTCAAGATGTTTTGAAGTAATCAGTAGAACAAACGTTGCATACAGTACGGCTTCTTTTTTTTTAATCTTATCATTTATTTCTTGACAGATTGACTATTAATGTTCGTAAATTGTGTAAGTAAATGCGCAGTATAATCTTGTTCACTTTGTGCATTTGCTTTCATCTTGAGATCATCTAACGAAACACCCCGAAGACTTAAATTTCAATAGTTTTCTGGCCTCCAGTATTATTTTTTAACATTTTGGCCTTCCAATTTTATTATAATTATATATTTATCCATGGAACTAGCTTTGCATTCCACTCTAATAGGCAGAATATCCCGCAAGATAGATCGAAATTGGCGAACTTGTGATTTGCCTTCCTCGCTCACGGAACATCAACCCACCGGACTTCTTCTGGGGAGGGGGAACATGAAATCTTTAATGTACGATACGCCTGTGGACTCGGCTGAAGATGTCCCAGCGAGAATCGTTGTTGCCGCATACAAAATAAACGCAACAACAGGAATCTTCGAGCATGTGCGCGAGTCATTCATTTGCCGGTGTCAACTGTGCAACAACACGCGTGGTCCGCCACTTTGAGCACTTGCTGTAAGTTTTTCTCCGATCAATAAATCAGATTGTGCAATTTTTAGCATCGTTCATTCGCTTTCCCAACACTATTGTAAGTTTATGTTGGAATCCTAATTTTCTCTTTTCTGCCTCTCAGAGTGGAGAGTGAGCCTATATTCCACGGTGACTATTGTTCGTCTGGATGGGTACTATCACCCCTCTTCTTTTGTAGAAACTAATTTAGACTCATCCTGTATATTTATTATTTTATTACAATTATCTATTTGTATGTTATTTCATTACAATTATGCCATCATGAAAATATTTTGTAAGTCGCTCAGACAGTATAGTGTTAGCGGAGCCTACTGCGATACCAAAGACCTGGAAAAGGCATGGTTGTAACTGTCTGTCCCTTCATAGGAGGCAAAGGTGGCACACCTATTAGGTGCCTCCGTGGATAAAGTGACCACCGCTTTTGGCCTTAGTAATGGCCAATGTTTATGATGGCTTGTGCCCGCAATTGGGAAAAAAGTGTTTTGTAAAATTTATGTTTAAATAAAATTTTTCACATTAGCCTTTTTAGCATGCCTTTCCTTTATTCCAGAATATTTGTATGAGTCATTGCGTAAAATAGTGTATATTATTATAGCGTCATTTAATTTGCATCTTGAGAAATTTTGTATGGGTCGAAAATCCTTAACCCTTTGTGAATGGAAGTAAACAATTACAAAACCTGTTCTGTTGCATAATAGTTATTTATGAAGTAAAAAAAAATACAGATCATGCTGGAATGGCCTTATCTCGAAACAGACAGCTTATTCAATAAGGATTGAGAGCTAAGAATTCATGCATAAGATAGCCTTTCATAGCATCTGTTTTCACGAGAATAGAAACGTTATTTAAACATTTCGTCGATACGTTTAAAAAAATGCAAATTGTCTAACTCTATTTTAGAAATTGCAGAAGCCGAACTTCCATGACAGAAAAAATCGAACCAGTTGTCTTTTTTTATATATATTTATTTTAAAACTTAATGTAAGCTTTCTTGGTTAATTAAAAAGTAGCATTAAAGCATTATTACAGAAAGGGAAAGACAACAGCTTTTCCAACGCGTGATGCATCTTACTACCTCGCCGTTTTTCGACGAAAGTCAACGTTTTTTGTTTCTCTTACCCGATCAGTAAGTGATACAATTACTAATGACTAAGCTTAATTACATTCAGACAGAACACAATCTTACAGTTTTTTTCTGCAATTACGTATTATAAAACATACCACCTTAAAACATTATACAGATTTAAACAAGTCTACACAGACCAGAGAAATATAATTTCAAGTCTTCCGGATTTATGCATCGGCACTTAGTTTTAGTTTTTTGAACCATTAATAATTGTGAAATTTTATGGCTGAAGAGCAAGAGCTCATTACACTAGGCAAGGATTAGTACTGGGATTAGTTCGTAATCAAGTGAGCGGATTACGATCAGCTTGCTAAGTAAAGACCTGTTCGCCAAGATAATAGTCAAGTTTCTGGATATCTAAAATGATAATTAAGATAGAATAATACTTCGAACAAGTATTAATCTAGAAGTCAAATATGAACGCTGATTTTTGTTGTTTGACTTCTAGATTAATCTAAAACGATGCTGGCGCATTCCTCTTCGGTATGCAGTTCCTTTTTCTACCTATGAAAACTTCTTGCTCGGGAATATAGCTAGATGTTGTTCTCTCTTACTAGAGAGTTGTGCTAGTGCAATTCCCATTCCATGATCAGATGCATCGGTTTGTAGAATAAATGGAAAAGTAAACTTGGGTACATATAAAACTGGGCGATTGGTTAATATCTCTTTCAATTCAGTGAAATCCCTCTCTGCACTCCAACGAATATCACCTTTTACTATTTTGCCCTTTTAAACATATGACAGCGGAGCGACGATTTCTGAACACATCGGAATATAACGTCTGTAGTAGCCCGCTAATGCTAGAAATGCCGTTATGTCAGTTTTAGTCTTGGGTGTTGGGAAATCTTTTATAACGGTCTTAACATTCTTAACATCATACGGTTTCCGGTACCTTTGACCTATAATAGGGCCCAAGTAAGGGCATGTTTTTGCGCAAAACGACATTTCGAAAGTTTAATGCTCAATTTGGCTGTACTTATACATTTCAGTACCATTTCCAGATGATTAAGATGGCATTTCCAGGTTTTGAAAAAAAAATATAAGCACTATCCAGATACGGAATTGCAAATTGCTCTCATTCTTTTAATATTTCTTACACCATCTTGGATAAAATAAGAAGCATTTTTTTAAACCCAAACTTAACCAAATGGCCTGTAAGTGCCCAAACTTGTCACAAATGCGACATGTCTATGAACGTTAGGACTTAAGGGTTGTCAATAACTATAACTGTGACATACTTTACTGAAGCAATTTCTTCTACTCTTTCCTTGATGTTGGATAAGGGATAGAAGAGTACGCGTAATTTTATTTAAACGACGGTAATTTGCACAAGGTCGGGAATCTTTATTTGCAGCTTCTACGACTATTATCAGAGAAATGTAGTCAGATTGCCCCAATCTCAATAATTTTTAATTAAAGCATTCGTCGAATTTTTCTTTTTAAAATCTCATTTTTTCAATGTGACATTCGATATGGCTTGGATCTTGCCGGCTTATTGCTGATAACCTCTATATCATCATCATATCAATACATCAGTCTTCTTCATTCTCCTGTACCCTATCAACAGTAGCTGGTGATTTAAATTCATTGTGTACTTTTGCCCATTGAAGCTTTAAGTGATCAGTTGAGCCACAAGAATAACACTCAAACACATCAAAATGACGGCCACTCTGAACTCTGAACTATGAACAGCAATGGCCTTTTTCCGGTATTCACATACTTTTTCATAGTCTTGTGATAACTCTGCTAATTTATTTGGAAACGTTATTTTCGAACGTTCCTCAATAAAATGCTGATGCAATTCGAAATTTTCTCGACACTTTATTTGATCCGGTTAAAAGTTAGTTCAAAATCTTTAATTTCCAAGCCTGTGATCTATTCTTCAAAATAATTCCTTAATTTAAAGCAAAATTCCTCTAAGTGGTTTGAGCGTTTTGGAGGGGATCACGTAAATTTAATGCGAAATTTTTCTGAGCCAGGTTTAAGCCTTTCAAGAGGCATCTCATTTACGTAAGCGTAGTCATAAGCTTGCTGTTCTGGTTCTCGCATAATCAGCTGGCAAAAGTATCAATAAAAGCTTTTTGCTTGGCACTCAAACATAGCTAGATACAAACTAATATCGCTCTCTCCGGGATCAAATTTTTGAATAATTTTTTGAAGATCGAAACGGCTTTTCTAGGCACACTTTCTTCATTCCCACCAGTTAATAGACCATTTCTGTTCGTGGCTTGCAGTTTCAATACGGTTACTTCAAACTGTCTGTTCTTCTCTCCTAATTCTACCCTGTTCCTTTATCCCTCTCAAGCCTCACTGAAGTAACGTTTTCCAACAGACGTTTCACAAATTCCTCCTCGTAGGCTTCATTTCTCATAATCAACAGTCTTAGACCTAAACTTCTAAGCTCAGATCCGAACTTTTCCCTTAACTCTTCAGCCAAAGTTTTAAGATCCTCTTTTCTAACTTTTGCTAAGAATGGAATGATATAGCCAAAATTTATGATAAAAATCTAACGGGTCTCTCTATATATATGTGCATGTGTTTTAAAAAAATAGCAATTTCAACTTTGAGGTGTAAAATTTGATACTTAACTTTTTATAACATATTCAGCTGACCTAAAACGAAATTAAAGATAATTTACACTATAATATGCGCATTATATGTTTGATTACAATTGTTCTGCTTGCGTACTTGTGAAAATAGAAGTAATATAGTATAACATTTAAATGCTTTGCATTCAAATGCTAATGATAATACAATATATTTACTTATATTAATACATTTTCATCAAAATTTTCGAAATATATTAAAGTATGTATTCATTCGTAAATTAAGTTAAAAAATATGTGTATAAATGCTCATTGCTAAATATTGACATAACAACACTTAAAACATCAGATACTGGCGGTTTATCGTCTTTCCCTTTACACATTCAACTGAAAATTTTTCAGATCTTATATTTCTTACACAAACTAATGTTTTATACTCCTTAACGGAAAAATTTAATATTTGAAACATTCAAGGCGACTTAGAAATGATATGTCAAAATGCCAGCTAAAATTTAGAACCTTCAGATTTATAATTATTCTTTCTCTCCTGCACATTCAATTATGTATGCTTAATTTCAACATATGTCATCAACATTTCGGATATTAAAAGACCTATTAACACAAATTCAAATTTCAAAAATTTATGCTTTCTTATTTGAAACACAAAAACAAAGCAATACACTTAAGCTTTATAGAAAACGCTGTCGACTGAAAAACTCAGTTACGTTAACTTGTATAAATTAAATTACAGAAATAATTAAATTAAATCACTTCACTGCCTCAGTATGAAAACTCCAAGGTACTTACCAAGGATATAAAAAATCAAAGGTATAGGGATTTGTTGGCTTGGTATCCTGGTTGAAGCCTGGAGCCTGTAGATTCCCTAAATCACCATTAATTAAGATCCCCATTAATTAAAATTTTTGGATGCGGATGGTCCCGTCACTTTAAAGCTCTTCTCGCAATACACATACATTTTTAAACACTATTGGTTCCACACTTAAACACGATGCTGTAGATCTTCGGGCAGTGACTGTCCCGCGCAACTGAAGATGAACTCTTGTCACTAAGACACTTACGGAAACTGGCGGTTCCATGTGCTACCGTTACACCTCGAAGGTATACAGAAAGGAGGAAGAAGATACCTTATATCCTCCCTCTTTCAAATGGCGTTTGGGGATCAGGGGATCCAATCGCCAAATCCTGGTGGTGAAGAATCATAATCCACCACTTTTTAGTTTGCGCGCCTCTCTAGAGTCTTTAAGAGTTTTGAAGCAGGAGACATGAAAAGTGAGCAATATCTTCCTGGATTCGAACCTGGACCTATCGAATACGCACCGAGTGTGCCACTGTTATACCCCAAATGCATGCAGAAAGGAGGGAGAACATATCTTATATATATATATATATATATATATGGGGGGTTAGCTTCTGTTTGCGACTAATTTGAAATTATTTTGCCTACCAACGGCCGAGCATAAAGGTTCGTTTCGGGATTTGAATTCCTGCAAATGGGGTGTTTGCGTGGACAATTTCGTGGTTTTCTCCATGTGTAACACGTCTACGGGATAGTTTCCCTTAGATAGTCCATTAGGAATGCATCCCTCTCCTTACTCAGGTAACACTCTTGTGTTTTTTCATAATCAAAGAAAATAAATGATATCTTGAAAATCGTTTTAAAAAATATTTTAATGTCATTTGCCAAAAGTATTAAGGTCACCGTGCATAATTAATTATCGCACCCTGATTCTTTTCCTTTGTATGATTAAATGTGAGATTGGTTTATACAATTGTAGTATCATAGCAATTATTTTAGATGCTTCTATTTTAATTTTCTCTATTTTTGAATCAGTTATTGTCCAATTTTAGTAAAACTTATTCAGGCATATTATTTTGTACGTATATAAGACAATAGATTTCTAACTAAGAAAATTTCGTTAGAATTCTTTCATAAAAAGGAATATACACTCTCTTGCAAAAAAAATCAAAGCACCATGAAGGAAGTGGATGTTTTTGATGAAACTGAATATGTGTATAGCTCATACACAGAAAATCAAATGATTACAAAATCAAGATCATGGTACCTGTTCACGGCTCACAATCACTAATTGAGTATTCAAATTAGTAGTTGGTCGAACCACCCCTGGCGGCAATGCATGCTTGAATTCATCGAGGCAAGAAGTGGTAAGGTTCCTAATGTCATCCTGCGACACATTCTGCCAGGCATTCATCAGTTGTCGCTCCAGATCTGCGATATGTTGTGGTGCTCGAATCTGGAGGCCTACCATGTCCCAGACATGCTCGATTGGTGAAAGATCTGGTGACTTTGCTGGCCAGGGAAGAGTATCAACCGCACGGAGACAGTCCAGAGATATGCGAGCGGTATGGGGCCTGGCGTTATCTTGTTGGAAAATGGCCCTACGATGACGTGGCATGAAAGGTAATGCAACCGGGCCGTAGGATGGAATCAACATATCGTTGAGCTGCTAAAGATGTACGGAAGATGACCTGCTGTTATAAGAAATAGCGCCCCACACCATCAAACCAGAGGTTATGGCTGTATGCCTTTGTAAAACAAGACTGATTGGGACCGCTAGCCCCGTCCTCTCCAGATACAAACACTGTGGTCATCTGCTTCAAGAATCAAGCGGGATTCATCGGTGAACACTATACGATGCCAGTCTGATGGCAGCCACTCTGTGACAAAGTTCTTAATATTTATAATACTTAAAGGCCTCTGTGAGCGCAACCGCGCCTCAGAGAAGCGCCGTGAGATGGTGGACGGTACCATGGGAGGTATAGACGTGGCTGTAACGCGTTGAATAGTCGACAATGATACCGTTGGGGCGGTTCGGGCCTGGCGAACAATTATACTATCTTGCCGCGCATTTGTGCTCCTTGGCCTTCCAGAGGGCCTTCATTTCGGCAGCAATTTCCTTGTAGCAACCATTTCTGCCAACATCTTTGCACAGTAGTGTCTGTACGCTGCAGATGGCGGCCGATTGCTCAGTATGACCACCTAGCTTCACCCAACCTTACAATGCGGCCACGTTCGAAGTCGTTTAGTTGTCTGTAAGGTCTTCGATATCGTAGTAATGGCATCTTTTGTTGCTTCTTTATGGAATTACAATGGCAGCAACAAAAAAAGATAAAATTTCCGCCTCTGTTAATGGTTTTATACTTTGCGAATTGCGCACTAGAAATGCGCGTTATGATTGCAATTCCTGTTCATTTGCCTTGAAACTTCAATCATTTACATGTTCTATCAATATGGTTTTGCATACCAAATTTCGTCTCGATCGCAAAAGTTCTACTTGGTGCTTCAATTATTTTGCAAAAGAGTGTATACATACAAATAAAAAGTGGTAACAGATTAATATTTCCCAGAACTCGGTTTGTTATATCAAATGGATGAAAACCTGCTGTAAAATATGCCAAAACGGTTGTACGCTAAGATGAAAATCTAATACCTTCTTTTAAAAAATGTTGCAGAACTGTTAATTATTTGAATTTTCTGCATTGAGGAGTCTGTATGTGAAATGTCACATTAAAAATGTTCCTGCATGCTAATATACTCGAGTTCAAAATTTGAAAATTTGCAAATTTTGTCTTATTTTTATAAAAAGTATTGAACCAAAGATACCAATTATGCAAATATTCAACGTCGAATACGTAAGCATACACATAGATGCCTGGAGAGCTGTGACCGTGGAGGGGATATAAGCGCAAGAGAGTTTTTCTTTACTCTATTTCTGTACTCATACTCCTTCTTCACACTTGTCGGGTTTGTCGTAAGAGTTGGGTAAATTTTATAAGATATCAGTTAAAATAAGCCATTCATAAGCTCAACTGGTTACAGAGTTCAGTGTAACTCTCAGCGTTGTCTACAATCTGTGGAAAAAGTTTCAGAACAGAGAAGACCTAGACAAAGTCGACCAAGATCCACAACGATGAATGAGGATCATTATTGGCACTTTCAGCACAGCGACATAGGACTGCTACAGCTCCACAGCTGAGATGTATGCTGCCACTGAAAATCGAGTCTCACGATCTACAGTTGCCTGAAGACTTTATGAGATAAGGCTGTATGGCAGAAGATCTGTTGTATGTTAAACGCGCTCTCTTGTGTGCTTTGTGTCTCCCTCACTGCAGCACACAAGAGAGCGCGTTTAACCCTTTAACTGCTTAAGACGTCTTTAAACGTTTTCAGAGATCGCTCTAAAAATGCTTATGACGCGTATACACGGAACTGAAATATCTCGAGAAATGATTAAGACGTGTATACACGGAGCAAGGTTTTTCGATAAATGCTTAAGACGTGTTGAGACGCTACGCGAGGTCTTCTTTCCCCCTGCGTTTCCGCAGGCGGCTGTCATTTGCACAGTGCTCTTAATAGGGTGTGAAATTTGTTTGAATAGCGCACTTTACGGAAGAGCCCGCTGAGTGAAGACAGCAAGTGTATATTATTCTGCAAGCTTTTTGAATGATGGCAAATCGTTTTACAACCGTGTGCCTTCTGGTACATTGTAGTAATGAAAGCCCAATCCTCAGTCGCTGATTACATCCCCAAATCTTTAGTAAAAATGGGAAAAATTCAGAAATGTAATGAAAAATGCATTATTAATAAATCATATAATATATAATTGACTATTTGATCTTCGTATTAAAAGTTGGTTAAAGTTTCTGATTTCTCAACAACAAGAAAAAGATATATAGTGTCAAAATTAACTTTTTGTTTGCCTTCGTATTTCAAGTGGAGTATTTAATGGTATTTTCTTTCTACTTTACGAAATGACAAAGCTGTTTTTATCATGCCTGAGTTTTGGAATTTGTAATTCTGACTGACTATTTACTATAAACGC
>KL811429.1:0-11165 GCA_000611955.2 Stegodyphus mimosarum
AAAAGAAGGAAGTGGAGGATATACCAGAAAAGAAGAGTCGACCCAGAAGACAAATTTCAGCACCTAAGTGGACAAGGATTATATCATGGAAAATTCAGAGATTCATGAAGAAAATCTTCCAGAAATAATTGGCATTACAAGTGGAATGCAGTGCAGCTGACAATCCAAGAAACAGAAATATGAAGGCTCAATACGCAAGAAAGCTTTCCACGATGATCCTGAAACTTTAAAAGAGGCATTAACTAGTCTAGATGCAGATAAATGGAAGTTAGCCATGGAAGAAGAGTTGGAAAATTTAAAACAAAATGAGACTTGGGATATAGTACCTAGGCCAGAAGAAAGAAAAGTCGTGAAATGCAAGTAGGTCTTCAAGAGAAAACTTAACAAAGATGGACATGCGGAAAGATGTAAAGCTCATTTAGTTGCTCGTGGCTACACTCAAGTTGAAGGAATTGACTACAAAGAGACGTTTTCTCCTGTAATAAAAACAAAATCAATTAGAACTTTATTAGCTTTCTCAGCAGTAAATTGAGTGAGACAATTTTCATGGAACAGCCACCCGTGAGTCTGCATGAGAAATACACAGAGAAGTTTGCTTGCTAAAGAGGAGCCTTTATGGACTTCCTCAGCCTGGGAGAGAGTGGAATATCGGTTTCGATAAATTTCTGAAATCAGCGAGCCTAACAAGATCCAGAGCAGATCCTTGCGTTTACTTCAATAAAGAAAAGGAGTTAATCGTAGGTGTGTATGTGGATGATCTTCTTGTAATGTCCAGCAAAGTTTTCATCATCCAGGAATTTAAGGATAATATTGCAGCCACATTTAAAATCAAGGACTTGGGCTAAATACACCACCTTCTTTCAATTAGGATGAGCAGAAAGGAAGATAGCTGTGCGACTCTTGATCAAAGGGTCTATGTTAGCGAGCTCTTGGAAACAACTAATATGCAAGATGCTAAAGGAGCATCAACACCATTAGATCCAGGTATGAAATATGCAACAGCCACTAAGGATAACATGTTGAATGCTGAAGGAGCATTAAAATATAGGCAGGCTGTTGGAGGGCTCTTATACCTAGCAGGAGGAACAAGGCCAGATTTAGCTTTTGCTACTACTTACATGAGCCAATTCAATAATTGTCCAAGCAAGGAACATTGGGCAGGCATACAACATATCCTTCGTTACCTAAAACAAACCAAAGAATTAAAGCTGTCTTTCCAAAAGACTGGAAAAGATTTGGAAGTGTTCTGCGATTCTAATTGGGCTGGTGATAAGATTGATAGACGATCATTTTGTGGCTATGTGGTACTACTAGCAGGTGGAGCTGTCTCATGGAGCAGTAAGACACAACAGACGACTGCATTGTCAACAGCTGAAGCTGAGTACCTCTCAATGTGCCATGCAGCCAAGGAAGTACTGTGGTTTCAAAATTTTTCAAAAGAAATTCTGGGAGAACATTTTTAAAACTTTCCACAAAACTTATTTGTTGATAATCAGGGTGCCATTTCTTTAACCAAAAACCATGTCACTTCAGAGCTTAACAAACACATTGAACTCAGGCGTTTTTTTGAGAGAGAAGGTTGAAAAGAAATTGTTGAATTTTACTTATGTGCCGTCCAGTTCAAACGCAGCAGACGTGTTGACAAAGAGTGTGCAAAAGAAAGCCTTGTTCAATCAAAGGTTCCGTATAGGACTGAGGGAAATTTAATCAAGGGGGAGTGTTGCATATAACTTTTAATTTACGATTATATTTCCCATTTGTATTTTGCAACATATGTGGCAACACGTTTTTTACTTTCCTCTTCTTGGCAACTTTTTTTTTCAGTTTTTGTCACTGTTTGGAAGAATCTGTAAATTTTTTTTTCTTTACGTACTCATAGTTCGTTAAATTAGCCCATCAACATTTTCTTTGGTCATGCCTCAAAATGTCCAAATACAAGGGCTTAAGCTTAAAAGATAAGAAAACTGATGAAGCAATATGATGCTTTAGCAAAATGCAGCCAATGTGAAGCTTCTGTACAACTTGAGATTTCGCAGTCTTTAAACACAAACTTGAATGGATAAATTTTTAAATAACGTTTTTCTGAATTAGGATGGCTTTTGTAATCCACAGAAAAAATAAGTTTTATTGAAAAAAATGTATGTAACTTACACATTAAACAGCATATTAAAAAGGAGTATTAATCTCAACAGCAAAACCATATGCAATGAGAGACAGTTATATGTACATTTCATTCATAAAAATTTATTGAAATCTTATATGAAATAAGTCTATTTTTAAAAAAGGAAATGAAATACGAAATGCTCGCGAGAAATAGAGTAGGTTTACCATCACTTGTTGGCGATAGAAAGAAACGACGCATGCGCAGTTCATTTAAACATTTTACTCGTAAGGAGCCGTTTCGCGGTCATTTTGATTTGAGACGCTAGTTCTAGGTACAGCAGGGTCACAGTGCGGCGCGCATGCGCAATATGATCTGTGACCACTATGAGATTTGTATTAGTTTGGCGATGATTTTGTTTATCATCACTGAAGTCACAAAGCAGTGTGTTGGCGGTGAATTTCCTGTGTATAGAGAAAGAATTAGATGTTTATTGTCAAAGAATCTATAGGGAAATATTCCCTATAGATTCTTTGGTACTGCACGGGGTCTAGCTTCTTGTCAGACAGACAAACTGCGATCCTTACACAAAGCGCATTTGTTGGTTCAGCTATACAACACTTACAAGAACACATCCAGGCATTAGAGGCTTGGCTTGTCAAGTGGAGAATTAAGGTTAATGTTGAGAAAACATATGCTATATTGTTTACAACTAAAAAGAAATTTCCAGTCTGCCTGCAGATGTATGGAGAAAGCATCCCCTGGGTCAAGCAGGTCCCTTATCTTGGGGTGATCCTCACTAAATCTCTTACGTGGAACCCACACATTACAAATATTATCAGGAAGTTTCGAGCTAGTAAAGCTTCACTCTTCCCCTTAATTGCTCGAAACAGCGTTCTATCTATAGATAACAAGTTGCTCATTTACAAATCTATGTTATGTCTCATTCTGAGTTATGCCTGCCCGGTATGGGCATACTCTTGTAAATCACTTAGAAAAAGACTGCAAGCAGCCCAGAATGGGGCAATTAGACAAATTTGCAATGCCCCCTGGTATGTTAGGAATAGACAGCTCCACAGGGAGCTAAAACTTGAGGAACTCAAGGATTATTACAGCCGCCTATCGCAGAATTTTTATGACAAGCAGGAGGCTATTGACAATCCTGCGATAACTAAGTATAACTATGATGTAAATAATCCTATGAATATTAAGCTCCCGCGGGCAATAACCTACCTTAATTTCTGTGTGTAATGACAGATTATTATTATGCATATATAATCTACAAATTTCTGTACTGTTATTGTATTTTTAGTATCATGCATGTTGTCAGTTTAGCGGCACCAAAGTAGCGCACTTACCTCTTTTGTTTTGCCATGTTTGTCTATGTTCTCTTTCCAGCTCTACCACTCGACGGCTTCTGTGCTTGACTGGCTTTCTATCCAGATTATCGCTTTAAGTTACCGTTAGCAGATATGCTGTTAAAAATTATGTACCATTACCTGATAATTATGTATATCCACAACATTTTAAGATATGTTCATTAGTGCATTCAGTTATAATTCACATATATTCGAAACTATAATTTGTTCGATGAGGGGTAGAGTTAGTAATACCCAGGTACCCTGGTGTCTGGCACCACTTTACATACGACTCAGACAGACAAAGTCAACAAAGTAGACAGATGTCTTGTTTTGCACCTGCTAAGTCTTTCTACGCTAAGGGGAAAAATCAAGTTTAGATGGGAAGGGAAGATATATAGAGAAGAAGCAATTTCATATTTCAGCGGAAAGTAAAATGGAACTTCGTACATTTTTCTTCTATCAATAAAATTCTCAGTTCCATACTTAAAAACCCCATTCTGTATATGAATTCCTGGGGTATTTACAGAATTCCTTGCCAGTATGGTTTAAACTAAGAGCCTTAAAATTTCTTTAAAATTAATACACTGTTTATGAAATTCATAAGAGTAAGGATTTTACTAATTTGAATTCCTATGTTAAGTCTGTCATCACATTATATTACAAAATGCTACGATTTAAATTTTGATTCATTAAAAAGAATTATTTTTCCCCTCTGCCACGCAGATGGAAAGTGGTTACTGACTCTTATTGCTTTACCAAAGGGGGCAGGTTCGAATCCGGGAGAAGACATGGATGTAAATTGTCCATCCTTTCATATTAAGCAACGGTGGCCCACCTCTTAGATGCATTCATAATAAAGTGGCGGCCTGCGCTAAATGAAGGAATCTCCACTGTGTTTTTCTGGCAGCTGGGGCAAAGAAAGTCTACATAAAGAAGGAAAGGTTCCATAGGCGTAATGTAAACCAGTTTGCTATCACACCCCTGCAAAGAAGAGAGGAAATTCGCAAAGGGATTTGGCGACGAAACCTGGCGGCGAGAATTTCTCCTTCCGCGATGTGTACAGGAAATTGAGGAACACGTGTTAAGAAGAAACGTTCTTTGACATAGCGTTTCTTTTTGGACGTTTCGCGATAAATTAAACTTGGATTTTCTTACTTTTTTTCTCAAAATAACTAATCCATTAATTAATTTACTTGAACGAGAAAATATTTTCTCTTTAAAGTTTAAAGAAATTAAAAATGATATTAGTTTATGCACTCTTGATAAACTGACCTTCGAATTTCGAGGCAGGCTTCGAGCTTTGGTGGTTCGGCGACAGATATTTCGCGTGTTTCCCTCTGCGTTGGGACGGAGCCAGTTCTGTTGCGGAGAATTTTTCCTTCTTAACAATACATATTCTTCATTCGAGCTTGTGCTGTCGTACGAGAAGGTTGTTTACGTCTCGTCTGCTGCTCCCGCTACGGAATATCGTCTGCGTCGCTTCCCCCTTGTGGATGACTCAGCACACACCTGGATATCAGCTTCATACGTCTGGTTATCAGCTTGACACCTGCCGTTCTACGTTTGGATTACAGCTGCTGTGCCTGTTTCCCGGCAAGTATAACTCGTTGGATTTCTTTTTTGCGTGTTCTCTCCAAGCCGCGGCGTCGATTGCGGTCAGAGGACTCGTCAGAAATTCAGCTGCAAGGCTGCTGAGAAGTTCGCGTCTTCTATTAGAGTAGATTGCAACTTCTTTTACTCTTTATTTTTTCTTGCGCATGACATCTTGTGCTGATGTCGGGTCTAATTTACAGTTAGATCCTGCGCTCGCGCATACCATGAACATGGAGGATTCTGAACATTCACATGAAACTTCTGATCATGATTATACGCAAACTTGAGCAGATCCTCAGTTTATTCACATCTTCAGTCACAAGTTAACTTTATCGAACGATGCCAGCTCCACCAGGCAAGTTGTACTCGACACTGAAAATGCATTAAATCAAAAAAATGTTGGACTTTCACCTGAAACTATCAAAGAACTACATTTGCTACTTGCAAAAGCCATCAACCAATTAAGAGAACAAGAAAATGCTCAAGCTACTGCAACAACCAATAAACTCAAAAGTTCTAATGAACTCTTACAGAAGCAAACAAATGACTTGAAACAACACTGCAAAGCTCATCAAACTGGAAGTGAATTCCGTAAACAACAGAAACAACAACTATAAGAAAATCTTCAAATTCTGAGACAGGCAATGAAGAACCAAATCTTAAAACTATTAACAAATTTCTCCAAACCAATAATGACTCAATGAACTTGGATAATACTGAAGATAACCATCCATCCACTTCTAGCCAACCAACTATACGTGCCACCATTCGCAAAACTACCAAAAAATTCCCTACAAATAAAGCTCAAAAGAATGGAATTCCACTCATAATAGTGGATAATGTTGTCAAAGCCGATGAATTTATTGCAAATTAAAATAATCAAACTGAAAGAAAGATAATGAGCAGTCTTAAAGGAGACAGACTACAAACTGAACATCCTGATGTTGACTCTCACCGCTTTATTCTCAAAATCATAGAAAAAACACATCTTAAAGCCCATACATTTCTTCTTCCAGAAGAAAAAAGGATTAAAGTCGTAATCAGAGGCCTGCCAGTGACTATGAACCCCAACTATATTGTTCAAGAACTAACAAACCAAGGCTTTACCATTAACCATATCACAATCATGAGAAACAGAAAGGAAAATAAGCCAATGCCTCTTTTCTTAATTCATCTCCCTAAGACTGAAGCATCAGAAAACATTTACATATCAAGCACATCGGATATATGAATGTCACTGCTGAAACTTTAAATAGGAGGCCTGGCCCTCCACAATGCTATCCTTGCCAGCAATACTTCCACAGCACACTTTTATGTACCCGTGACTGGGTTTGTGTGCGTTGCGGGGGAAATCATGAACCTAAAAACAGACTTCTTTAATTTAGGTTCATTAAAAACAATATGGACTGTTATTAAAGAAGGCCTCAAAACTATGAAGAAACAAACCTCGTCTATAGACAAAATAGATCCTACTGTGGACATTCTTCACAAAATTAATAATTGCCTTTAACATGCCACGCAGTATTAATCTGGGAAACATCAAAATTCTTTCATGGAATGCTAATAGCCTATTTAACAAAAAAGACGAATTTGGAGATTTTCTTCTGGAACTAGAACCTGACGTAATTCAGGAAACTCATTTGAAACCTGCACTAAAAGTGCTTTACGCAAACTATTCTACTTACCATGCGGACCGAGAAAACAGACGCAGAGGTGGAATCATTACTTTTGTTAAAAGAAACATCCAACGTCAACTCAAACAAAATTTTTCTACCTCTTTTGAAAGTAATAGTATCGAAATTCAAATTGAGCACAAAAAATTAATTATCTCTAATATCTACATAGCTCCTAATAATAGTCCCATCATTTCTGAAATTGAACATCAACTAGATTTTAACTCACCTGCTCTAATTGGAGGAGATTTCAATGCTAAGTATCAATGCTGGAATCAAGGAGCTAGCAACAGAAAAGAACGAGAAATTTTTAGCATGATTAAAAATAAAAATTATACCATTTACGCTACTGATGAACCTACGCATTATGGCTATAATAGCTCTTCTATTATTGACTTTTTTCTCTCCAACAACCTCGACTATGGTCGCCAAATTTCTGTTATGCCAGCTCTTTCATCTGACCATAATCCCATCCTTCTTGAAATCAGAATTTATACTGCTACTACTACCTTCATTGGGCAGGAGTATTGGTGTCACAGACTGAAAGAAATTCACAAAAATCATTTCAGATACCAGCCCTGGAAATCCTAAAATCATCAATGAAGACGATATTGAGCCTGAAATCAAGAAGTTTACCACCTATATTCAACATGCTATCAATTTCTCTACTAATAAATTCATTCATTCCCATCCTTTTCTTCCTCTCCCAGCCAGCGTAAGACAAAAAATCAAATGCAAAAATCGTATTAGGAAAAACTGGCAAAATACACGAGATCCGAGGCTCAAAACCCAAATGAACGCTCTTCAGCGTGACATCAAAAAGGACATTAGTAACTTCAAGACACAACGTTGGCGTAACTTCCTCAACTCTCTCGCAACTGAAGACAATTCTCTTTTTGACATTGCTAAGAAATTTAAGAAACCCTTCAAGCAAATTCTGCCACTTAATGGTACCAACGGAATGGTTTATTCTGACGAAGATAAAACTAACATCTTTGCAGATATACTTGAAGAAACGTTTACGCACAATACCACCCCTTGCAACAATCATATCTCCAAAGTTAATGAAACTGTTAGTACCTTCTAAAAATTCCAGGTCCTTTGAACTTTACATTCCTCGCCACGCCTAAGCTGGTTTCCGATTCTATTAGTTCCTGAAAACCCCAAAAAGTTCCAGGTGTTGATGGTATTTCTACTAAAGCTCTGAGACATCTTCCTATCAATGCTAGCACTTGTTTTACTAAGATTATCAACTCTATCATCAAATTCTCTTACTTTTCTAATATATTGAAACATGCTATCATCGTCGTCTTCCTCAAACCGCATCAAAATTCAACATTTGAGCAGAACTACGGTCGTATTAGCCTCCTCAGCCAACGTTCTAAAATAACTGAAAAAATTATTCTATATCACCTTAATCAAGTTATTCCACAGAGCTCCTACATTGCAGAAGAACAGTTTGGTTTCCGTCATCTTCATAGTACTAATCACCAGCTGCTTCGTGTTATCAACTGTATTACTGATGGTTTCAATTGTAAGTTCCCAACCGGAGCCATTTCCTAGATATTGCAAAAGCTTTTGATAGACTCGTTACTTGATAGGGTCTGGCACCGGGGACTTATATACAAACTTATCAAGTTGAACTTCTCCGATCATTGTATAAGACTTATTGCTTCCTATCTCCAAGACAGAAGCTGTGCAGTGAAAATTGGCAGTTCTGTTTCTACCATGAGAAACATTTTCGCTGGAGTGCCCCAAGGATCAGGACTTTCGCCATATTTATATAACATTTACACTTACATTATTCCTAAAGACCCCCAAAATACCATAGCTCTTTTCGCAGATGATACTGCAGTTATGATCCAAACTTCTACAGTTACTGTTGTCCAGCTCTTTCACATTACCTCAATCATCTACAAAAATGGCTCACTTCTTGGAGGATTGCAGTTAATACTGAAAAATCAAAAGCAATTATTTTTCGTAAAGGACAAACAAATTTCACTCCACCAAGACCTCTTCTATTTGATGTAGAAATTGACTGGGTTGAGAAGTCAAACATCTAGGAGTCATTCTAGTTAAAAAATTGACTTTTCAGAAACATCTCAGGGAAACTGTGAAAAAAATTAATATCACGCTTGCAACTATGTGCCCCCTTCTTGGCAAAAGGAGTCATGTGCCCGTTTCAAATAAACTCATCTTATATAAATCTATACTTCGACCACATTACTCTATGTTGGTCCTGTCTGTGGCCACGCTGCCAAAGGGGGAGGGAATGGCCGTGATCATAAACGATGGAGGCAGCGTCTTAGCACAGCTACGTAATTTTTATAATATATGTGTCAATAAACGTTTATCTGCCTAAGAAATTATATCACACATTTCCTCTGCAACATCTCGCCCATCAACTAAAGATTCTCTTCAATCAAACGAAAGAAGGAAACTGTTTATTCGCCACTGTTGATTTTCTACAAGACAGAAGTAAAAGAAGGGATAATACATCCAGATAAGTATCCTTCCTTTCTCTAAATTTAATCTCACCTATATCATGAAAAGTGCTCTTAAATTCATTTAATCATTATTTTCAGTAGTTTCTAGCATTATACAATAGTTAGTAAATTGCTTTAAATCATGTGGTTCCTTTTCTCGTAACTATTCCCGTAGAGACGCTACGTTCCTTATCAGCAGTGAAGGAACAGTTACCCTTCGGAGGCCCCGTTACTTGCTTAGGAATTTCTTGAGAGGAAAAACAGGGATTTTGGGCATAGATAAGTGCAGTAGTCTGTTATCTTTGTTACTAGGATCTCTTTCAGTTCTCATACTTAGAATTATATGCTAACATAAATACAGTGTGCCTGAATTTGTTAAACTAATGCTTTAATAAATTATGAGGGTTAAATTAATGAATAAATATTATGTGTAACAAATAAAAAATTTAATCAACAATCATCGTATTTTAGGAAAATTTTCTGTTTTCTTTTCCTTTTCTTTCTATAGGCCCTTTTTTTTCTTTAAAATTTTTTTTCCTATTACATTTGGGCCATTAATTTTTATTTTATTTTGTCCCGACTTTTCTTTCTGGCCTTTTGAATTCACACAAAGTGTACGAGATTCTTTTTTACTCTCCTCTGAAATACGAAATTGCCCCCTTTTCTATATACCTTTCCTTCGCACCTAAGCTTGATTTTTCGCCCATCGGTGCAGAAAGACTTAGCGGGTGCAAAACAAGACATCTGTCTTCTTTGTCTGTCTGTCTGTCCACGCTGCCAAAACTGATCTTCTGTACAGCCAAGTTCTTCAAAACAAAGCTCGGAGAGAGATTATCAACGCGGCATGTTTCATCAAAATTCGTATATCCACCGCGATCTCAAAGTAGACACTATCCAAGATTATATTAAAAAACTTCCCAGAAATTTCTTCTATTCTGTTCTCACTCATCGTAAAAACTGCATCAGCTCTCTTAGATTCTCTCCATTTCCCAGAAAAAAAAAACAAATATCCATCTTACATTCTCCATCCTTAACATCTGTTACCCATACTTGACTCTTCAGTTCACTGATTTGGACCTTCTACGAACAACTCACTTTTTTGTCCATTCTAATTATTTTGTTCTACCGATGCTCTTCACCAGATGCAGAGTACAAGGAAACAACGCTTTCTGAAATTCTAATTCCCATATGAGAAGAGATACATATTCTTTGGCTGTGGCGAGCATATTTGGCTTCAATTTGTTTCTTGGTTAACGCCACGCCAGAAAGAAAGTTGGGCGAATTTGTATAACAAAAAGGAGAGATTTGGAGACTACGTTAAGAAAGAATTGTTAATTTTGTGAGGTAATGAAAGTTATTTTGGTACCGATAATCTGGTGTTTAATTTCACTGAAGGACTTAGTTGTTAAACATCAGGAAATAAAACGCATAAGATTGCATGCAGAGCAGTAGCATATTGAGCTTTCGTAAAAGTATATCATAAAACTTGTGTTAGCCAAATAATATGATTTATTCAAATCATTTGAATTGTTTAGGTCGCTTAATATCATCGGAAAACATTAATGAAATGAAGGTACTGATGATGAGGTAAGGTATAACTAACATAGAAGACCTAGATCTGATGTTGGCTATTCCCCGATTTTTCTCTTGTAATTCTATTGATACGTTAACATATCTTCTACTTATTATTATTAGAAGTGTATTAAATTAGAAGTAATCTTAAGCAAAGAAACTATGCAGCTTTGGCATAAATTTAGATGATTTACCAATTTATTTTTGTGTATGTATTTACCGTGTATGATTTTTTGCGATTATACCTTAAATGTAAAATGTTACCAATCTTATTAGTATACATTTGTAATCAATCAAAGTTGGTGTTAGTCTTTGGTGGTTGTTCAATAAGCATACAAATTGTACTCTCTAAGAATTATCTACTTGTAATTAAAAAACA
>KK112356.1:0-23344 GCA_000611955.2 Stegodyphus mimosarum
GAAAACCACTCACACGAGTGAGTAAGACGTTTAATAGAAAAGGTGGTTACTGTAGGTAACCATAGCCCTTTAAAGAGTTAAAACGATATCTTTAGCAGCTGCTAATGTAAGGTTTTCTTCAATAGTGTAAGCCTATCCAGTCTTCGCGATTCTTAGGCTTAATAGGAAGTTTTTTCACTTGAAGTCCAAAGTTTTTTCACTTGAAGTCCAAAGTTTTTTCACTTGAAGTCCAAAGTTTTTTCACTTGAAGTAACAAAATCTTTCACTACTTGTTTACTATTTTTGAAGACCGCTTATTTCCTCTTAAAATATTCTTCAGACTTATCCTTTAAAATGGCATGCTTAGATTCAAAGATGTCTTATAGGAAACGATGGCACTCTTTAGGCACTTTGATTGGATAATAGTTAACTGCAAACAAAGAATTGAGATTGTGAGTCCATTTCATCTCCATCCCAAGAAAACCCAAATGATAAAAGAACTTTCATTATATTTTTATTAAAAATATTTCTTTTCTTTTCAATATTCTTAGTGTTAGTAGATGGTCCTAGATCCATCACCTGTGGGCCCACCAGCGGCCGAGCGGTAAAGACGCTGAACACTGGTAGTTCGGTCCGAGGTTAGAATCCCGCGAACGGGCTGGTTGCATGGGCGTTTTCGTGATTTTCCCCATGTGTAACGTGTATACGAGCCAGTTCCCCTTAGAAAGTCCTCCACGAAGGCAACCCTCCCCTAAGGCAGATAGCCCTCGTGTGCTTTGCCATAATTGAATAACCTAACCTAACCATCACCTGTGAATCACATCTTTTTCCATTTAGTCAATCCTTAACCATTTTCCCATTTTGAAAATCTAGGTTTGTTTTATTATTTTTTCACAAATATTTCAATGCACGATATATTACGAATTCTTCAAAAACAAACGATGATATTCTCAAATCGCGTAGAAAAGTAAGGTATACAAAGCAATGAGAAGACAAAACACTTGCTGTTAGAGACAGCAAATCGACGTAACAAAATACTTCTAATTGAAAATAGAGCAATATGAGCCAGGAAATGGGGGCAAATAAAGTGAAGACATTCTAATAGTTCGATCAACTCTAAAAGAATTAATGAGATACTATTTTCTTTTTGTAGGGACTTATTTTGATTTCCTATTGAATACAACATCCATTTCTATTATTCCTTTTGAAAACATCATTTATGACAAATTTTGTTGTATCTTTGGCTAAAAGAATATTTCTGAAAATATTTTGTTTAAGTCCTTGAACAAAGCTCAGATCGCATAAATATACGAGTGTTAGAAATAAAAACTTTAACAGGATGTTGGAGTATTTAATTTTTTAATTTAATGGTTTAAAAGTGCTTTTATTCTTTTGCGTACCACCCATTTTTCTTTTTCGTACCACCAGTGCTACACGTACTAGCGGTTGAGAACCACTGATATAGCGCGGAGTACATTTTATTACGACTTATTGATAGTAATAATGTCTCACTGTACAATATTTGTCAATTAAATTTCACCGAATTTGTATAACTTTACAGGGGTGTCTTGTTCTGCATAACATTCGCTGTTATCCGCGGTATATTCTAGAACGTATTACCCTCAAATGCAGAGGAATACAACCCTACATACATAGTGACAAGTATTTTTTCGAGGGGGAAAAAATTTCTTTCATGATAATAAATCAAGTAGAAGAAAGGTACAAATTCCGCAGTATCTGTTTGGTACAAAAAGCAGTTAATTGATTAGATTTTAAGATAAGCCTCCAAAGGCGGTGGTATGACAAGTAAAATGGATTTCATCGCGTATGAGCTATGGCAAAATGGAGAAGGTTATCAAAAGCTTTAAGAATATCTAACTTAAAGACATCATCTGATCTTGAGCCCCGTGATATATCTTATTTTTTATACTTGTCAGGGGTGACGAATAAGTAAACGAATCCGGAAGGTAGTGAGGTCATTGCAAGCTGTCGGGATAGCGATTTGATTAGCCGAAGAGTCCTCAGTGTCCTCAGTGTCGGATAAATCGTATTAATAACGATCACTGCTTTGTGAGGGATACTCCGTCCTGTTGGAACCAATAATCTACCATACCTAATTCTTGGAAATTTCGTTTCTTTGGAGAAAATAATTTCCAAGAAGAACTCGGATCAAACGTAAATCGCAGTTTCTTCGATAAAAGGTGTACTGAGGCCCACTTTGTAGAGACATTAGGTATTATTTTGAAGCAGGAGTCACGAAAGAACGTGCAATGCCCTCGCCGGGAAACGAACCATGGATCTCTCGAATACGTGCCTAGTGTGCTGCCCGCTACACCCCGAAGACATGCTAAGACGGCGGGAGAAATACCTTATAACTTTGTAGAGACATTAGATTATTTAGAAGCAGGAAAGATGAAAAATGAGCAAAGCCTTCGCCGGGAATCGAACCACGGACCTCTCGGTTACCCGTCGAGAGTGCTGACCACTACACCACGAAAGCAGGCGAAGAAGACGGGAGAAAAACCTTATATACTCCCCCTTTTAAAGGGTGACTGGGTTTGGGGGATTCAATCGCCCAAATCCCGGTGGCGGATAATCATGATCCACCACCTTTTTAGTTCGGGCGCCACTGTAGAGACATTAGGCTTTTTTTTTTTTTGAAGCAGAAGAATTAAAAATGAGCAACGCCTTCACCGGGAATCGAACCACGGACCTCTCGGTTACGCGTCACGCTTGCTGACCTCTACACCACGAAGGCAGGCGAAGAAGGCGGGAGAAAAATCTTATAACTTGACCTCATGAGGCAGCCCAAATTGTGATTATTTGAAAGTATTTAGAGTATATCATGCATTGTCGTTATGCCATCCCTCCGAAGATAGTCAATTTTAAAACCTTATCAACTGTTTGCTTTCATTTCAAGCAGATACTAGACAAGTTGTATCTTTGTATCTTTTACTGTCTTCTTTAAGTACATATTTTTTCTCCTTTAAAAAAATAATTGTCACCCTGTATATTCATGTAGTAATCTGTTGCTAAGTTCATATTTTAATAAGTACGAAATTTCTTGCAAGATTTCCAAAATTAGATTACATAGGAAAATTATCAATTTAGAGTAACAAGAGCCTTAAAAAAAAAGAAAAAGAAAACATGTGTTCCGAAGTGATTTATCGGGATTTAATTTTAAATGATCCTAAAAACTGGAACTATCTCAGCAAAATCAGAGCCTCTGCTTATGAATTTTTTTAGCCCAAAGGGCGTTAGTCCAGAAGGGCTATTAATTTCGTTTTGACATTTTGCGCTGGTTCACTATAAATGTCGGTTCACTTTTTAACTTGTTGCCACCAAATATTAGAGCACTGTGTTATGTTTAAAGCCATTAAATAATGAGGAATCTGCATAAATACACGTATGTTTATCTCAATGTGATCAAACAACGGCCCACAGAGCCATCAAATTTTGAATAACGTAACTCCCGAATATGGGCGTCTGGAAGCCCTAATCTGGAATTTGGAATTTAGGTTATTATCGATTTCATAATTTGTAACACTTTAGCGAATTTTTGATTAAGAAACTCAATAATTTCAAAGCGAGCAATGGCAACACTGTACGGAAAAAAAAAAAAAAAAAAAAAATCTCAAATCTCTAGCGCGTGGTATTGTGTTTTGGAAATACTAAAGATATGCTCATTTTAAAATTGTTTTCCGATATTGTTGTTGAACTGAATTTTACGGTTCAGTTGCGAAAAATACAATATTTAACAAAACGCACGAAACATAAAAAAAAAAAATCTCTTTGATTTTTTTTGGGTCCAAAGGGGCGTTGTCCCTGAGGGACTATTGTTTTCGTTTTGTGATTTTGCGTCGAATCACTCTGAATATCTGTTTCACTTTTCAAACTGTTGCCACTAAATATTATCAACCTGTATTATATTTGAAGAAATTAAGTAATGAAGAATCTGCACAAATGTATTTATGTTTCTGGCATCGTGATAAAAATAACAGTACCTAGAGCCATCAAATTTTGAATGCCGTAATCCCACTGCGAATATGGGCGTCTAGAAGGCCAAATTTGAAATTTGTTTTATTATCGATTTCATATTTTGTAAAACTTTAACGAATTTTTGATTAAGAAACTAAAGGATTTCAGAGCGAGCAGTGGCAACGTTGTACAGAAAAAAACATTTTCATCTCCCGCGTGTGAGACTGTGTACCGGAAATTCTAAAGATATGCTCAGTTTAAAATTATTTTGCGATATTTCTCTTGAACTGAATTTTATGTGGGAAGAACATGATATTTAATAAATAAAAGTAACACACAAATGTAAAAAAAGGTAACGCACAAAATGTTAAAAAAATGTCACTTTGTACGTAATTTAAAATCTGAAACCTTTCAGACTTTCTTTTTTTTAAAAATTTTTGCCTTCTTTTTTTTTAAAAAAAAATTTGAAAACCTTTCTTTTTTTTTTTTTCTGATTTAGGAAGAGAAAGAACTCTGGGCTAAAAGTAAATAAGAATAATAAGAAGAAATAAAATAAAAAAAGAAACTAAACAATGATTAAACGCCGAAAGATGTTAGCTTTACTTTTGGAATTTCAAGAAAATAAATTGAATGTTTGAAACTGATGCAAGAACTCTGAGCGACAAAAGCAAACTAATATTCCAGCTTGTCCTCTTAAGTTCATACTCCTCCTACGCTATCCCGTTAATAAATACCAGGAACATAAAGAAGCACATTATATGCTTATCACTGTTGCTTTTTATTTTCTTCAATGCTTCCGTCCGTTATTAAGGATCAAGGCAAAAGCAGATAAGGAGATGACTTCTGCTATTGAGATCTGAACCCCCACCTCGTACAAAAATGAACTCGCCTAAGGCTATAAGTGTTCTGCCGACGGAGCGCGGTTTTCAGAGTAGTCAAAAATGCACGTGTGTTGGAGGAGGCCTACTCCGCTAGAAGGCATGTTCCTGACTTTCTTACTGTTTCTTCTAGGAACAGTAGGGGCTGAGGTCTTGAATCCCCCATATTTCAACTTGGCGGAAGGACGAAGAATAGAAGCAAGTGCAACATGCGGGGAAGGCGTTGATGAACCCGAATTATACTGTAAATTGGTCGGAGCCAATACCGATAGGCAGGACAACCCGAACATAAACTTAATCTACGGTCAAGTTTGCGATTTTTGTGACCCAAATGACCCGAAAAGAGCTTACCCTCCGTCAAACGCAATTGATGGCACTGAAAATCGGTGGCAAAGTCCCCCCCTTTCCAGGGGTAAACAATACAACCAAGTGAATCTGACAATCCATTTGGGCCAGGTAGGTTGCACTTTTCATGTTTTTTTTTATTATGGTATTTTTATTAATGTTTATCCTTTATTTCTCATTGCAATAATGAATAGCTCTTCTTGATGTTTCTCATAAAACTAACATCTTTCTCGAATAGAAATTAGTTTTACGCTAAACATAATATTTACTCAAAGGCTACAAAAATTCCATTTCTTTTGATGTATTTCGATTTTAATTTAAAACAGAAGATTACTTTTAAAGATTTAAGTTTTGTTTCCGATTTAATTTATTGAAAAAGAGATAGTGTGAAGATTTCACTTCGATCATTTAAAATTATTCGATCATTTAAAATTAACCAACGTGAAAATCTTAGCAACGCGTGGCGTAGCAATGATCGTAATTATTAAATCGTAATTATTAAATATTCGATAAAGAAGGAAAAATGCTACACTAATTAATAATCCATTTCGTAAAAGGATGTGACTGTGATGGTTTACATTTCATAAAGAAATAAGCAAGTCATTTTAACTTAATCTTTTGTAATATTATCTGTATTCATTTAGTTTTGTCCCTGGAACAGTATTTTTAAAGAAAATAATTTATTCCTTGTAGGATAATTCAGTGTCAGTTACGTGTAAACAAGTCTAACTTCATTCATAATTAATTTTGAAAAATTACATCCAATAATTTGTATTCGGTGTCAAAAAGTGCGTTTCCTTGAATACTGTTGTACTAGTTATGATTGTTGTGTGCAGTTTAATTCATTCATTTAGACAAGAATTGCTAACAGTCTTGGTAATTTAAATTTCAGTTAAACAGTTGTTTGCCACCAAGAAAATTTCTCGTTATAAAGTGAGTTAAGAGAAGCTTTTTAAATTAGTTTGTTGTAATGAAAAGCTGAATGTCTGTATTTTAACGAAAAATTGGTATTTTTTTTTTTTTTTTTTTTTTATTTTTTTTTTTTTGTTCAAAACTGTTAAACAAAAAGTTGAGTGATGTATAATAAAATGAAAATTTAAATTGATTTTATATGTCTGTCGTTTACGTAGGAATAGTTTCCATTTACCTTTTATTCAAATACTAACTGCATTAAATTAGCGTGAGAGTAAAAAATTTAAGATGCAGTTTCAAATTTGTCTTTATTGATTTAACTAAATTTCCGCGGAACTGGCTGTTTATTTTTTGTATATGAATGCTTTAAGTTTCCTTTAAATTGAAACGAAGTCAAATTTATGCGTGTACGTGAAACAGTCGTCCATAAATTGGTAATTGACTCAAAATTTGAGTAATTATGGGCAGAAAAATTATTTTTATGTTCCATTAAATGTGCTACATGTTTAGTAATTATTGTTGACAGCTTATTAGGAACAATGGTAATATTCTATACATAAGGTTTACTATCTGAAAGTAAGAAACCTACTAAGCTATCGTTAAACGTAGTAGTTATAATTCATGGGCTTAAGCTGTGCCACATTACATTTGATTGCTATTTCAAGTTAATTATTTTGACTGAATAGTTAAAAAAAAATTTTTTTTAAAGAAAGAAAAAGAAAATCTCTAAATTTTAGCAACCTGATTTTGGCATAGATTATGATTTTAAATAAAACTCTATCGATTTCGAGGGCGACCATTTGCAGTGCAGAATTTTTGGGTCTTATTTGGGAATTTTTGGGGACTTGGGTCTGATCGCGTTCGAAATCGATAGAGTTTTATTTAAAATCTACGCCGAAGCAAAATAGCTGTTTTGGCTAATTTTAAGTTTTACATTGGCGTGTTTTTTTCTTTTCTTTTCTTTTTTTGTTATTGAGTTTAGAAAATATTCAGGTATATCATGAAAGAAAAAAAAATTAAGTATATACCAGACTATTTTATTACTTATTGCCATTAAATATATACTATTATACAAAATTAATATAAAAACTTTAAATTTTTATGTGTACTATTAGAAATATGTTTATACAGCAAGGTTTTCATACAGCACCATGAGGTATCGATAAATATGGTGCACAATGTTTCCCAAACTTTCTAGCATCGCAATTTACCTGCATGCAGGTGCAATTTATTGCCACTTATGCATATATTTGCTGTTAAGAATAAAGAGGAAGAGGAAGAAGAGTCATAAATGAAGTTATAAGGTATTTTCCCGCCTTCTTGGCATACCTTCGTGGTGTAGTGCTCAGCACGCTCGGTGCGTATTCGGGAGGTCTGTGGTTCGAGTCTCGGCCAAGGCAGTGCTCATTTTTCATCTCTTCTGCTTTTGAATAACCTAATGACTCTTCAATGGTGGTGGGTGATGATTCTCCGGCACCAGGATTTGGCGATTGGGTCCCCCAATCCCCAGTCGCCCTTTAAAAGGGGGAGTATATAAAGTATTTCTCCCGCCTTCTTCGCATGCCTTTGTGGGGTAGTGGTGAGCACGCTCGGCATGTATTCGAGAGGTACGTGGTTCGAGTCCCGGCGAAGGTCGGTCCTCATTTTTCATCTCTTCTGCTTCTAAATCATCTAATGTCTCTTTACAAAGTAATGTAATAATGGAATAATAAGAAGTAAATGCATGCACTTATTAACAGCTGATTCATTACATAAGTAACTACAAGGTGTTTCAGAAAGGGACTGGTATTGTTAGCGTACAAAATGGTTACTTTTGACAAAACAGGAATGTGTCATATATCGCCCGAAAGTTTAGTATGCCAGGAATTCTGTGCTTGCATCTTCATAAATCTACGCGTATCCAAGCGATGGTTAGTTTCGAACTACACGCATTCTAGCTTCTCTATAACTCTGGAAATCACTACGGTAACTGTTCTTTGTCGAAGTGCTTGTAGTGTGGAAGTTGTATGGTTGCTTTGATGCGTTCCTTGAGAAGACAGTAACAAAGGGTTAGGGCTCAATGCCTGGTAATCAAGGATGTAATACACAACCATCTCAGTCACCGTTCTGCACTTTTACCGATCCAGCGGTAAGAAACAGTTGTGCACATATACACTGATGAGCCAGAACATCATGAACATATCTGGAAGATGTGGAGGGCACGTGATTAGTTAGGAATGGTATTTAAGTGCTGCTGGAGGTCAGAAATGTCCCACTTCATGAAGATCTCAGACTTGACACCATTGAAACTTATCTTAACAAGACAAACACAAAATTCTTCGATAAAGCACTTAGATGTCAATACTTAAATTCATTTAATCCCTTCAGCTATAAAATACTTGAAGAGGACTATGATCTAAGGCCATTTACCGCACACCACAAGAAGACTGATCTTCCTATCACCTAGTTATTTTTTACATTTTCCTTGCGTATTGTTTTTGCATTTGTTTTGTCTTTCATTGTACTTGTTTTGCATTGTATTCTTTTACACCATGAGGAGATTTTCTTACTTTAAACCACTGCCAGTTTATTTTAATAAATTTATTGATTTCATTTTCATATACGCCAGCCCTTCCTTATTCGCGATGCCGGATCATTTTATGATCCCCTTGCCGTCCTTTCCCTCCGCCCACTGGTACTGCCACCTAGGTCCTACTTATCATGATTGCATTTATGTTATGTGGCTTTTTGGCAATATGTGTCATTGATCTGGACACCTGCGCGATATTCGCGGAATATTAGGGTAAGAATTATTCCCTACGATTAATGACAAAAGTAAGTGCAAGAATGATTCCTTACGATTCGATCGTAGGGAATCATTCTTGCACTTACTTTTGCGAGTGATAGGTAAGGCTGCTGATTTCAGCAACTTTGATAAAGGGCAGATTGTAATGGCCCGAAGATTCAGACTGAGTATCTCCAAAACAGGACGAGTATGTTGTTCACGATCTGCCGCTGTTGGTATTTGTGCAAAGTGTATAAATGTCGGTGAAACCAGCAGTAAACGCGTAAGTGTTGGATCTCCACGCGTCATCAAAGAAAAAGGTGATTTTTCTTTGACATAACATAATTAGTGCAAAGGGGCTTTGTCCCTGAAGGACTATTGTTTTCGTTTTGGCATTTTACGTTGATTCACTATAAATGTCCGATTCACTTTTCAAATTGTTGCCACCAAACACTATCTCCTGTTTTATATTTAAAGAAATGAAATAATGAAGAATCTGCATAAATGTACGTATGTTTCTGGCATTGTGATAAAACAACGGTACCTCCAGCCATCCAATTTTGAATAACGTACGTTTCCACCCGAATCTGGGCATCTGGAAGCCCAAGTTTGGAATTTGTTTTATTATCTCTTTCATATTTTGTAAAACTTTAACGAATTTTTGATGAACAAACTGAAACGATTTAAAAGTGAGCAATGGCAACATTCTACGAAAAAAAAAAAAAATTATCTCCAGCGAGCGGAACTGTGTATCGGAAATTCTAAAGATATGCTCATTTTAAAATTATTTTGCGATATTGCTGTTGAACTGAATTTTATGGTTGAAGTGCGATGAACATGATATTTAATAAATAAAGGTAACACACAAATTGCTAAAAAACGCTGCTTTGGACTTAATTTTAAAATCTGAAACATTTGGGATTTCCCCCCCCCCCTTTTTTTTTCCGCTATTAGCAATCTGACGCATGTTTGTAATGTAAAAAAAAATAACAATTTTGCAAAAGAAAGAAAAAAAAAATAAAAGAAAATAAAGAAAAACAAAAAAAAAAAAAAAATCTGAAATGTTTCAGATTTTAAATTACGTCCAAAGGGACGTTTATTTAACATTTTGTGTGTTACCTTTATTTGTTAAATACCATGTTCTTCGCACTTAAACCATAAAATTCAGTTCAACAGCAATATCGCAAAATAATTTTAAATTGAGCATATCTTTAGAAATTTCGGTACACGCTCTCACGCGCTGGAGATAAAAATGTTTTTCTGTACAACGTTGGTATTGCTGGCTTTGAAATCTTTGAGTTTGTTAATGAAAAATTCGTTAAAGTTTTAGAGAATATTGTTACGAATTTCACATTTATTTGGCTATTTATTTAGAACTGTAATTAAAATTCCTTTTTATTTTCCCGTGCAACGCACGCAGACGATTTTTGAAGAGAAAGCTACGGAAAAAAAAAAAAACAAAAAAAAACATGCATACATTTATGCAGATTTTTCATTTTTTAAAATTTAATGCAGAGCGATAACATTTAGTGGCAACAATTTGAAAAGTGATTCAACGTTTTAATGATTCAACGCAAAACGCCCAAACGAAAGTAATAGTCCTTCGGGACTAAATCCCTTTGGACTAATAAAATGCTATGACAAAACAACTGCAAAACCTTTCGCTACCCTCTAAAATTTCTGTTCCTTGTCTCATTACTGGGTCGCCTGGATACGAGCCCCTACTCACGCGATCTCTCTTAGAATGCGATTTCCCTTAGAAAGTCCTCCAAGAAGGCATCCTTTCCCTTAGACAGATAGTCTATATGTGCTTTGCCGTGTTCAGATAAAATCTAACCTAACCTAATCTGCTGGGTCGGAACTCCTGCTTTAGGAACCACTGCCATGACGTACTGTTAATACATATTTTCTCTCTTGTTTTCCTAATAATGTCTTTATTTGCCCTGCATTATCGTAATAATACAGCTATATAACATATAATACTTATAAGAAACATATTTATTTTTCAACTATTCCTGTAAAGTATATGTTGTATAACGTATAAGGTTAAGTAAGAGCTTCGCACGTCAACAGCAACCCATTTAAGGATAATAATTATCATCCAGAATCAGAGTAACGTGTGTGAATTTGCAATACTGTAGTTTCCGTGTTCTTTTGGCTATACTTGAATTAGCTTCAAATGAGCTGTTCTGTTTTGTTTGTTGCTCCGCGTCTTACTTGTTTTTAGAAGCTCAAAAGTCATTTGCAAATTCTCTTCATCATGCAGACCCCCTAAACAGCACGCCCTGGATCACATACGTAACATTCAGGAGGGGGAGGATATATTAATTCCCGATTTCTTTAAGAGTCAACTATTGTAGTTAAGAAAACCTACTACAAGCAGTTATTTACATCAGGTACTTGTGTCTGTGTAAGGACAACTTGTGTCTGTGTAAGGACATTAACCGAATGAGACCGAATCATTTTTTATATTATTATATATTTAACTCTACATAAGGTGGTAGTCCATAAACATATATTGCTTCTGATTTAAAGCGATGCACATAACAAGAATTATATCAGAATCAAAATGATATCTGATCGGGAAACATGCCGGTTTTAGAGGAAAAGAAATAAAAGTTAACCTCAAACGCTAAATTATAGTATTTATTCCAAAATGACGAATAAGTTGAGGGTACGATAAACAGAAAGCAAAACATTGGCATTCCATTTTTTAAGATTTTAAGGTATTTCCTCCCTCTTTGCCTTTTCGATTGTGAGCAGACGTGCTACTTGTTTGTATAATAGGTAAGCACATCTGCTAACAATCGAAGAGGTCCGGAGTTCGAATTCCGACGTGGGCGTTGCTCGTTTATCACGCTCTCCGATTCTTAAAATTATTTAACGCTTCGCCAAGGAGTTTTCTATTAAAATTGAGTTGAAACCAAAGTAAAGCGTTCCGATATGCTTTACCTAAATGAATAATGCTTTTACAAGCTAAGACTAAATTTATCTATTTTGTTTTACTACGAATTGTTTGTTATAAGTTTATACTTGTTTATAAGTTTTAAACCTGTATACAACACAATTATAGACAGTACTATTTAATTATAAACATATTTTCAAATTTTTTTTATTAAAGACAATCAAATCATTTTCACTGTAAGGCTCTCATTTTGATAATTCTTAAACTGATTCTTTTGATAGTTCTTAAAAGCGTTAAAGACTCTCAAGGCTGATTGTTTGCATCAACAATCTTTTTTACTTCCTTGTACGAAGTAAAAAGGAAGTATTATAATCGCGAAAAATTTCGGGTATCATATTTCAACAAAAATACCCACTTTAACCGCTGTCGAATGTAATTTAACGATGTTTTTGTGTGACATCCGTACGTAAGGACAGAATAAAGGACTCTTTTCCCCCCAAAAAATTATAAAACTGATTTAAAATGAATTCTGAAGAGAATTTTCCGTGGCGTCTATACGTGCGTACGTATGTGTGTATGTATCTCGCATAACTCAAAAACGAGTAGCCTCAGAACGTTGAAATTTTGTATATAGGACTGCTATAACATGTAGATGTCACCTCCTGTTTTGGTTGCAATCAGCCGCACCAAAAGTATATATATGTAAACAAGTGTTTCTGCTATAGTAATAATAATTAGGCTTAGCAGCACTTAAAAAACTTTTTAAATGTTGATAATTCCACAAATATTGTATGCACATTTACTAAAGGAATAAAAACCTTAACCGGAAGATAAGAACAACATAATTCAATCATTTTGAAAGCAAAAAATGCACAATTTACAAACTTATAAAGAAACTCAGCTCACTGAATCTAGTAACAGAGTGGATATATATATTCTTCCGGTTAAAGGTTTTATTCCTTTAGTAAATGTGTATACAATATTTGTGGAATTATCAACAATTAAAAACTTTTTTTTTTGCGGCTAAGTATAATTATTATTACTATAGCAGAAACATTTGTTTAGATTTGAAAGTTAGCAGAATAGTGGATTTGGTGCCAATCTAGAGAAACTAAACTTCACAACAACAAAGATAACGCCTCCTTTTATTATTGCGAATTAAATCATGCGCAATCTATTCTATAATTTATTCGAGGAAATAAGTGTTAAAAAGATTTACTTTGTAATTTTTAATACAGATATTTTGAGTTTTTATGTATTTTTGCCTTATCGCTACGTGAGAACTGAATTAACTGAACCAGAAATACTGAGTCGTCTGTGAAAACTGTTTATTTTTGTTTGTTTCTTTAATTTCTTTTATACATTGTTTTAGATTTATTATAGTATTTGAATAGAACACGTGGAAACGATTAGATAACTCGTCAGATGATATACATAATTTTTGTGAATTCTGAGCTATAAAATAAATGAGATGTAACGCTCTAAAGTGAACCTAGCGCCAGGGTGTTGCTAGGGTGTACAAATATAGCGAATTTTAAAGAGTGCTTTTATTCTATCATGGTTTATGAGCTAGCTATCAACGAAGTAGATTTAATTCAATCCATTAAGTTTAAATGAAATGCAAAAGGCGTATAATTTAGTGTTCCGTACAAGGAAGTCATGTGCTGTTACACATTAAATTTTTTTTTTTTAAACGCATGTATTGACTGAGGTTTACGCTTTGCCTTTATGGCACCGGTTTTGACTTAGCTTCTGTTGTAATAATGTATTGTTGTGACTTATCTGACTAGTGTGACAGTAACATTGGAACAAGCCTACGAAATTGATCGTGACAAAGAGTGTAAGATAGCGTCTCTGTTTTGACAAGAGCCTTGAACATAAGTTTAGCATAAAGAAATTAAACTTAAGCATAAAGCATTAAAAATAAACTAAGCATTAAAAATAAGCATAATTCGAAGCACATAATGATTATGATAAATTAAACTTATCATAATCGATCATGATTGCCTATTCACTGCGTTCACAATTTCATAGTTTTTGATAATAATTCTTTTCATTTGTTTCATATTTCTCAGCGCTGCTTTATAACCGAATGCGCTTGCATGTTAGAAATACCCAAAATTTTAAAAGGATATGGATACTCCTCGAAGGAGCGGATTAGAATTGCAAAAACACTTTCTCGATATTTTTTACTTGCTTTTTGATTTCATTATTTTATCGTAATAGTTTTCGCCATTTTGTAAAAACAGAAAAACATAGAAACTATTGACTACGTAATTTATTGACGAAATATAGAATCAGTTGACTACGTCGATCCAATAGAAAAATCTATTTTGCTCAGAAGAACAAGACGTAAAGCTCGAATCAAAAACGAAGGGAATGAAGATGTATAACAATCTGATTAATATGGGTATTGGTATGGTTAAGTTTAGAAAAGAAATTAGATAAATTTGTGTTTAAAAGATAACAGATTTTTAGAAAAGCGAAGTAATGCTCTTTTACGCGTGTGAAGCCCTTAATTTTGTGTTTTTCACATAGTATTTAATGTATAGGGAGGCTGAGTTCTTTCAATATTTTTTTTGTTAATACTAATAACTGTCTTATAATCTATGAATCTCACGTATAAGCACTAAGTTACTGAAGATTTGTTATCTACTAGACGTTTATTTTTAGTAATCATTTCCGTACAAGATGACTCCAAGGCGGGTGATAATGTGGTTAAAAATCTGCGACCATTTCTGCTCAAGAATAAGCTTTGAAATGTATGTTCAACTTTTTCAATACATGGGCGATTATGAATTTCATAATTTCAATAATTATATACTTTTCCACATTACAGTCATCAACCTTTCCTTTATTAAAAGAAAAAACTGATTCCTCTCTGGTCATATATCCGTCGATTCGTTCTCCTAAAGTGTAGAACTTTAATTTTTTATCATTATATCATCAAATTTATTACAAAGTCAATGTATTTTTTTTAATTCCCGTTTTACGGAAAAAAAGTAAACAAACAAACAAAAAAATGTTCTGAAAGTTTTCAGATTTTACATTACGCCCAAAGGGGCTTTTAAAAAAAAAATTTTTTTTAACGTTTTGTGGGTTACCTTTAATTATTAATTATCATGTTCTTTGCACTTAAACCATAAAATTCAGTTCAACAGCAATATCGCAAAATAATTTTAAAATGAGCATATCGTTAGAATTTCCCATACACAGTCTCGCACGCTGGAGACAAAAATGTTTTTTTATTTTCCGTACAGTGTTGCCATTGCTCGCTCTGAAGTCGTTGAGTTTTTTAAACAAAAATTCGTTGAAGTGTTACAAAATATGATATCGATCATAAAACAAATTTCAAATTCAAAATTAGGTATTCCACATGCCCATATTTTATGAAAGATTACGTTATTCAAATTTTCATGGCTCTAGGTACCGTTGTTTTATCACAGTGCGAGAAACATATATCCATTTATGCAGATTCTTCATTATTTAATTTCTTTAAGTATAATACAAGGCTCTAATATTTGGTGGCAACAATTTGAAAAGTGAACCGACATTTATATTGAACCAACGCAAAATGCTAAAACGAAATTAATAGTCCTTCAGGGCAAATTATCCCTTTGGGCTAATAAAAACATTTACGATTCATATTTGTTTCAGAAGGTGCACATAAAAAATTCGCTTCCAATTCAGGAAAAATGTATTATCGCCTCAAATATTCCTCCCTTTTTCCAAAAATAATTGCATTTCTTGCCGCATTGACTGCATGGAAAATTCATCTTTAAATTGTATCAGACGATCGAGGCGAAAAGAGAGTTAATAAACGAAGAAAGTGCAGTCCAAAGCAGAGCCTTGACTAATTTTTCAAGCTCCTGTGCTAGCTAGTTTTGGATTTCCTAAGAAGGAGACAGTAATAAATCAAATACAGTGTAAAAAAGTACATTTCATAGCATTCTCTATTCCGTTCGTATTGCAACTGGCTAATTAAGGTACTAGCCCAGTGTGCCAAAAAATAGTAAAATGAGATTATTAAATTAAAATTCTTTGTTGGGCTGTTTCAAGGATCAGGCGTTCTGATGTTAGAATTTGAGTATTGTTAAATAAATAAAAATATTAAACTTCCTGAACCTTGGTGACCATCCTAGAAGTGATTTTAAGAGACACTTGAAGTTGTCGCTTCTACCATCTTATGCTTTCCCTTGATATAACTATTTAAAGGCTTTTGGGCACTTTCGACCACATTTTTATTTGATATTTTATTAAGTTATGAAGTTAGAAGCAAAAATATTATAATAAAAATTCGGAATTTAAGATTTAAGAAGCTTGGCTAATTTCCTTTTTAGAAAAGATCAGAATAATCGTTATTCAAGTATCGAATCTCATGATGTGCAATTTTTTAAATTAAAACAATAAGAAACTGCGATTTATTTTTATGCGTTAAATATCACTGTGCATGCAAAGACAACATTTTATGGCAAATATGATGAAATTCAGGTGTGATTTTCTAAAGTGATGATTTTAACGAAAGGGAGACATTGTTTCCTACATTAATGTAGTGCAATTTTTAGAAAACTGTTGATTTTTGTACGTGGCACGAATAGTAGTTCAGTTGCCAGCTCTAAACATTATTAAGTTAAATTTTTCAGTCTTTCATTTCTTATAAATGATGTCATCTCATTATCGTATCACACAAGAAAAAAATCTGATGTATACACCACGTGACTTCCTTGTACAGAATATTAAATTATAACGCATTTTGCATTTCATTTAAACTGATTGAATCGAATTACATCTACTTCATCGATAGCGCATAAACCACAATAGAATAAACGCACTCTTTAAAATTCACTATATTCGTTTACCATAGCGACACTCTGGCCCTAGCTTCACTTAACAGCGTTACATCTCATTCATTTTACAACTCATAATGCATAAAAATTATATATATCATCTGAAGAATTATCTAATCGTTGCCACATTCAAATACTATAATAAATCTAAAACGATGTGTAAAAGATATTAAACAAACCAAAGAAACAGTTTTTCACAGACGATTCAGTATTTCTCCTTCAATTAATTCAGTTCTCAGTTCGCGACAAGGCAGAAATGTATAAAAACTCAAAATATCTATATTAAAAATTATTAAGTGAGTCTTAAACACTTATTTCCTCGAATAAATTCCAGAATTGATCAAGCATGATTCAATTCGCAATAATAAAAGGAATCTTTGTTGTTGCGAAGCTTAGTTTCTCTAGATTGGCAGCAAATCCACTGTTCTGCTAAGTTTCAAATGTAAACAAATATGGCGGCTATGGCCTAAAAAGTTCTTCTTAACCGCACTTAAACAACGTTTAAGTTATTGAGAATTCTACAACTATATCATGCATGTTAACTAAAGACATAAAAACCTTAACCGGAAGATAAGAACTACATAATTCAATCATTTTTCAACCAAAAAATGCACAATTTACAAAGTATAAAAATGAAGAAACTGAGCTCTCTGAGCCGAGTAACAGAGTGGACGTATATATGTACTTTTGGTGAGGCCGATTGCAACCAAAATGGGAGGTGCACATCTACATCTTATAGCAGTCCTATGTACAAAATTTCAACGTACGTACATATGGTCACGAAAAAAGTTTCTTCAGAATCTATTTTAAACCAGTTTTATATTTTTTGGATGGAAAAAGAGTCTTTTATTACGTCTTTACCTATGGATGTGACAGAAAAACATCGTAAAATTGCATTCGATAGCGGCCAAAATGGATATTTTCGTTGAAATATGATGGCCGAAATTTTTCGCGATTATAATACGCACAAGGAAGTAATTAGCTTTCAAAATTAAGATCCACGTAATTTATTATAGGAAGCAATACATTAGCTGCATTTCTAAACTTTCTATTTGGCATAAGGCTTGAAGTGTGTTTAAGGGACTGAACTTTTTGAAGAATATAGTAGAACTCCAATTATTCGGATTTAGGTAAACGAAACTCCAATTATTTGCATCTTTTATTCTTATTAGTTGTAGTTGAAATTAAGTTATATTAGTTTACTTACATATTTTAAATGTTTTCGTTATTGTAAATAGATAATACAATAAGTGCATATAAAAATTACTTTAAAAGCTACTAAATTACTACAGGGGAAGTTTTTATAATGAATGACACGGAAAATAAAGTAGAATCAAACTAAAAAATTGGTGTAAGGTATTAAAACTTAACTTCACTTTTTTTGGTGGTGGTGGTGGTGGTGGTGGGAGTTTTTTCTGCGTTAATACAGTTAGAGGACATGTTGAGTTGCTTACAATATTCAGCAACTATGTAGTTTAAGGCCTGGCTGCTAAAAATTTATTATTGCAGTAAAGCAAACATCTCTTTTTCTCATAAATTCATATTTTTTTTTTAAATTTGTATTATTTTATTAATTTTATTATTTGACATAGATCAAAATGTTAGTTTAATTTTAGTTGAAAAGAAGTAGGTTATTCATTTTATTTTATGTGAGTGAAATTTAATGACATTTTTGTGGAATTAAAAAGAGCAGAATATGCGTTTAGTTTTAGAACCTACGCCAATAAGAAATAATTTCAATGTTTTACTTAAAACAGAAATGGATTGTGGGTCTAAGTACATAATAAGTAAACTCATTTTTCAATTGTGTCAGACAAAGGTATTTTATTTTACAGCAATAAAAATGTTTTCTATATGTATGTTGCCGGCATTCTATAGAATGGCTAGGCATTGTATAACGCCGGACGCTTTTAGGCAAAGTGTGAAATATGAGAATTATTACTTACTTTCCCTAGGCATTGTAGAATGACAAACGCTCTTTAGGCAGAGTATGAAAAAAGGTTATGGTAAGGCTATTATTTAAGAGACGTTCATTCCTCAAAAATACAAATGTTATTTTGAAAAGTTAATGAACGAGTGCTATTAAAAAACTGTTATTCGAAATACGTAAAAAAATAGTGAGATAATCTTTGATACAACATAATAAATTCGTATTTTCTATCTGGCTGAGACTGGGAATCAGTAAAATGTACCTGACAGCGGAAATTATATTAAAAAAGAATCATAAGTTTCACAACAATGCCCTTTTTAATAGCTTCTTGTTTTTTCTGGCAGGGCTCACAAAGGTGGTTGCACAGTTCAATATCATTACCTGTAACGATTTTGTATTTAGTTATAAGTCCTTTCAACATTCCATCACGTCGTCCATGTCCAGTACTCAAGTGTGTTTTCATGAAAGTATTGGAAATAACTCAGCATCCGTGACGTAATATTGTATGGTACTGACGCTTTCATTAATAGAATAATGAATGTACCTTCCTTTTCTACATACAACACATCCTAGAGATTCCGCAGCCAGTAGTCCTTTTGGTTTTTTCACGTCACTTATTAACTTCTGGTAAGTAGTTTCGGTTCTTCGAAATGAATCGGAAATGTATTTCATACTTTGCCGGTTTGCCATTTGGCATTCTATAGAATGCCTAGGAAATGTGTGAAATATGAATCGTTTCATACATTGCCGGCTAATTTTAGGCATTCTATAGAATGCCCGATTTCAAACTTCGTCGGTAACATATATCTTTGTTGAATTAAAACAGAATTAAAGAAAAAATAAAATTCAGTCACTTTCATTACACTAAATACCTATTTGGCCCACAGTTTTAAAACAACCGAGTTGTTCAGATTTTTTGAATTCCCGAATAAACGGTGATCCCTAATTAGTCCGAATATTTCTATTTTTATTGTGTTCTAAAGGGAAAACATTTTTATGATATTATTAACCATAGAATACATGGACATAAACGTTATTAACTATGAACTATATGGACATGGACATTATTAACCATAGAATACAAGGAATATTCATGGAAAGAATAAATGAGCAAAGGGAAAGGATTTCGTGTAAATAATGCTCAAATAAGTTTTGCTATTTTCTTAAAAATTTTGGCTGGCTTGGAGAGACATTTCTAGCGCGTGAGACAGCACCCTACGATAGCAATCCCCATCCATATTTACATTCTGTTACTGCGTTTTTCATCCTTTCAGTCTTAGATTAGAAAAACTATGTAAGAAATTACAGAACGCAAACACTGAGCTTCCTTTCCTTCTCATTTAAGAAATGTGCCATTTTTTTCTTCACAACTCCACCAATTAATTGGCGTTCTTCCGTTACTTGAAGTATTAAGTCATTCGTATTTCCTTCTTGCACTTCCTGCGTGAAGATAACCATTACCCAATGGGTTGTTCAAAGGCGTTGCTGGAAAAGCAGCTGAAATGTCTGCATTTTCACTGCTGCAAGATATTTCTTTAAGATACATGATAATTCTTTATCCTTTCCTCCCTTCCGAACTTAATATGGATTAGACCTACATTGTTATATTAAAGTTTCCTTATTTTATCGAAGTTTTTGATTAGGAGAGATAAGAATAAGTGTATCCTTTTGCTTTGAAGATATTTCAAGATAATGACCTCATTGCTGAGTGATCTTTTTTGCTTTCACTAAACCATATTTCTCATCCTACGATTACACGTCTGATAAATGTTTTCTGACTCTGACTCACGGAATCAGTAAATAAAATAACAACAAAACCTTTCCTTATTTTTCGCTGATTCGAATCTCTTTCTTTGTTGTTCCATTTTTGTTTCTCTATATTTGACCTTTGCGTCCACATTTGTATACCTTACGTACAACTCACATATTTCCAAATTGTTTCATCTGTACTGTTTTTCATGCCCAATATCATTATTCAAATTTTCATTGCAACAAATTTAATAGGTCATCATCAAAATGACTATTCAAATTCTTAAATTCTTCTATTAGAATTATCATGTTCATTATAATTATTATTCAAAATTAAACCGTGTATCATTTGTTCTGTTTAACGCAATATTTAAAAATTTTAGCTATAAGCATAATATTTATTTTTCTCAAGTTAAAAATGTTTCAAAATTATTAAAAACAATTATCCACTCTGCAAACAATATAAAAAGATAATCAAATAAGTAGCAGTTCCTAGTTAATGATGTACCAAAGTGCATTTGTATTAATTAGCTAATTTGTTCTGTGAGGTTTTACTATTTAATCCTAAAGTTCTAACTAGAACTCCACGAACACTAACAAGAGAATAATCGCTTAAGTGTGTGAACAGAACACGTAACGCTTAAAGAGGATTTACGACCCTTTTAATTTTCAGTATATTTACAGTCAGTTCCTACTTTGAATTTTACACAAAGCCTCCACTCGGGCTAGAATTTAAAATAATGATAATTTAAACTAAAACTACCTTAACTATGCTATTTAAAAGGTATAGCCGAAGCTATCAGAGATGTAACTAGTTAGCCCCTAAGTATTAATTAAAACGGCGAAGCCAAGCAAGGGCCTAAGGTATGGCCGAGCGTAGCAATAGCTAGGAGAGACGTAACCAAAAGGCAAACGCGAGCTAGTCAGGGAATCAGACTCTCTCTCCCGAAGTCGTGACTTAAATAGTACTCTTTCTCATTTGCATTCACTGCGTTTCTGAATTTACATTCTGGCAGGAAATTGTAAGCCGAAATAAGATAGGAAGGATACAAAACTTAAAATAACAGTTAATAAACTTAGGATAAACCTTACAGTTCCTCCGTTTCTCTGAGCTTTTCTTCTGACAAGTAAAGTTATAAAAAATTCTAAATTTTCTCAAATTCGGATCTTAGAATGTCGAATCTCTGGAATTAAATGTTGTTAAATGAAAACAAATTCAAAATTATGGTTTCTAAATACACACCCATATCTATTCATTTATTTTATTTTAAATGGCGAACACTTTCCTATTCAGCTCTGGCTATTCCTAAGTCCAGAAGTGGTCGCCATTTTATTTGGGAAGCACCTAATAAGCGGCCACAGTTGCCTTCTATGAAGGGACGCACAGTTACAACCATGCCTTCTGGTCGCTTCGGCGCTCCCACCAGCCTTCTCTAACCACTACACCGTCTGGGCGGCTGACGTATATTTATTAAAAAGATACAAATGAAATTTAGTAAAAGAAGCATACCACCAAAAGTCTCTGAATTCTAAGGTTGGTTCTTTCGGTATAATTTGATAAAAATATTTGAGTAACAGTTTATATTTTGCACTTTTCCTACAGTCTCTCTAAATCAAAGCTGGTGTAGAGGGAACGCATTACTTCAAGAGTTAACACAGATAAACATTAAACCTAGAGCGCTTAATTCTCTTCAGAAAATCGCTGTGAGGCTTTTAGGCCTCCACAAGGTTATAATGGTGATCCAGATCTACTGAAATCGTAACATTCTTCGTTGTTTTTACTTCGTTGTAATGGAAGTATTGCAATCGCGGAAGATTTCAGATATCATATTTCAACTGAAATATTAATCTCGACCATTTCCGAATCCATTCGGACGATTTTTCTGGTGACGTCTGCGCATATGGACAGAATAAAGAACTTCTTTTTCCAAAATGGATTTAAAGTGGATTCAAAAGGGATTTTTTCTTTGACGTCTATGCGTACATATATACGTAACGATGTATGTATGTATGTATGTTTCTCGCGTAACTCAAAAACGATTAGCGCCGTAGAACGCTGGAATTATGAACGCTGGAAATTTGTATATGAGACTGCTATAAGACCTAGTTGTGCATTTACCATCTTTACTGCAAACGGAGGAAGCAAATATATGTTTATATATCTATATTGAAGACTGAATTAATTAATTGAAATTCAATGAAATCTCAATAAATTTCCTAATAATTCCGCAATAGCTGCAAAATAATATAATAATAATTCATGTATTAACTTAATATTGAGTATATTATCTCCTAATATAAAGTTAGTAGAATTGTATGTGAATGAAGTAACCCAGACGTATTATACTCTCTCTTTCTAAATATATATACATGTGGACTCGGCGTCTAGGGGATTTTATAGGCTGACGATACATATCCAGGTAACTAAAGTAGTTTATTTAACTATTGGTGAAGGTACATTAGCGGCTATTTACATTGGGGACTATTTACAAATGAAGAAAAGAGTGATAATCAAGAAGATACATCTTTGTTCTCTAATCATTGCGTCTTAGTCGAAAACACAACAGCTCGTCTCGTCTTCCCTCAGCAATCTCTCTCGCGATACCGTTAGTCGAGTTGAGTTGTAGCCGTCCTCCTATTCACACTCGGGCATCCTGACGCGACAGGTCCTCCTGGCGATGATGGAGTTACAGCAAAATCTGAAATGAGTCATTTAAAAAAAAAGAAAAAAAATTGTTCCTTTGGATGCATCGTCTTAGAACGTCCTGAGGAAACAAAAAAGAAACGTCATTTTCATTGAGTATCAATGGATCATCTTGGAGCATCTTGAGGGGGGAAAAATGTTGTTTCTCCAGACCGTCTTAAATGCTCAAGCGTCTTTAGGAGCATATCTGGAACTTCTTGGCAAGGAAAAAAAAATTAACATCTTAATACATCTTGTACATATAAAAATTCTATGTAGAGAAAAAAAATCAACTATTAAAAAAAATAACGAACAAAAAAAGAATGAAAGATAGTAAATACTAAATAGAATGTCCAAAGAGTTCATTGTTGAAA
>KK112356.1:25539-42323 GCA_000611955.2 Stegodyphus mimosarum
TTTTCTACTTCACTGTCGGAATCAGAATCGGAAATAGTAGTTTCTAATAACAGATCGAAATTAGTTAAAGCATTCACAATTGTTGTATAACATTCATCAGCAGAAATGGCACATTCTAAATTCAGAACATTAAGAATCGAAATTAGATCTGCCAGAGTGAAAATATTTAATAAACGTTCCTTAATTTCGGCAGTGTGAAAAGAGTTATCTAGGCCTGTGAATTCGCGAAGTCGTTTGCGATTTGCACGGTCACCTTCTTGACCAAACAAAAATTTATGCAGTAACTTAACTGCTTTTGTAGAAGCTGATTTTAAAGATTTAGCTATATGTGGTATATCATTTAGAGTTGACATTGTCACAATTTAAATATTTCGAAGAACACAAGTGATGAACAAATTAATACAGTAAAATGAAAATTCAGTTTCGAATTCAAAACAAAAGTTCTGGTTTTAATACAAGTTCTGGCCGGAAAAATATAGTTTTACTTCATCAAAATTTAAATTCAAAAGATTCTTTACTTTCACTTCATCTAAACTGAATTCAAAAGATTCTTTGATTATTTCTTAAAGAACAGCTTACCTTCACTGAAGAACCGGTCGAGGTCCCATGTGGACTCGGCGTCTAGGGGATTTTATAGGCTGACGATACATATCCAGGTAACTAAAGTAGTTTATTTAACTATTGGTGAAGGTACATTAGCGGCTATTTACATTGGGGACTATTTACAAATGAAGAAAAGAGTGATAATCAAGAAGATACATCTTTGTTCTCTAATCATTGCGTCTTAGTCGAAAACACAACAGCTCGTCTCGTCTTCCCTCAGCAATCTCTCTCGCGATACCGTTAGTCGAGTTGAGTTGTAGCCGTCCTCCTATTCACATACATATATATATATACGCAACATCCTCTTAGCCGGCCTTTATTTTTGCAATCGTTGGTCGTAGACATGTCGTAGTATTTTAAATGATGGAAATATTCATGTTTTGACAACGACAAATTAAAAAAAAAGCATTTGTAATACTTTTAATATTATTTGCAGTACTATTCAGCTACGCTTCAACTTTGCTTTATAGTGGTCGCCAAACTTATCAAGCTTCTGAGCTACCGTACCGTTTTTAAATCCTACTGTGAGCTACCCAAAAGAACTACCAACTTCTTTTTAAAAAATCTTATATTTGTTTATTGCTTACGAACTTACATTTCTAGTAAATTTGAAATCAATTTTAATTAAACTGTATATAACAAAAAGAAATTGAAATTGAATTGTATATAACAAAGAAACTGAAGCGTAGTTAATAAGTAAATAACAAATGTAATAACAGATCTTTTTTTTATCAGACTGATTAACATTAATGAGAAGGATGGAACGCTTTTTCTAACATCAAAAATTTTTTTCTAATGTTGGGAGAGTAGATAGCGGCTACCATTCAAATACTGTTGTCCTGTTTCTGTACTTATTTTTAATAAATTTCGTACTGGAAAAAGAAATCTCACACAGATATGTAGAACTGAACATTGCCCTCATTTTGAGACAAACCTGGACCAAATTTGGGTATTTTTCTTAAGGAACAAGAGGCCAAGTATTTTCGTAGCTTGAAGAAAGCGATTTTACAGATAAATCATTTTGAAACTCGATCTGTTCGAACTCCACTGCAGTGTATTCTTGTCAGAGTCAGCTCAATAGAGGAATCAAGGTTAGGCAACCGAAGATGTCCCGAACCGAAGATAGTTAATGCAATCTACCTATGATGTCCCCGCGAGCTACTAGTAGCTCACGATCGACAGCTTGACGATCACTGCTTTATTGCAAAATGTTTACTATTCAGCTAAAATGTATTCTTAATTTTGATTTCGGCGGGATTTCTTCAAGAGGGAATCAGGATTACAAATTTCGTTTCTGACGTAAGTATATGATATTCATAAAGATTCAGTAGCAAATCACATAGCAGAACCTCATAGAACAAACTTTATTCGAATCCAAGAGAAACGTAAAATGATATAAATAATGCGTTTTTGTGTCGATCTCGTAATGTACCATTAATCTAATTGGAAAGAGGGGATAATTCTCAACAGAGTCATGTCGAGGGTGGGATTAGTGAGTGCCTATTTCAGATAAAATATGAGAAGAATCCTAAAATTAAAATGAATTAAATATTTATATCAAAGTAATAAAATACATTAAGATGGCACAGTTGAGATTTGCCTCAGGTGTTTAAGTTCGTTGTCACCGGTTTCCTCCTCGGTAATTCATTATTTCTTTAGGAGGCGAATATCTTTGCTTGTCTGGTTTTAATTACTTCGTTAGAATATCATTCTAACGTGATCTTTGTTTGATTTATGAGAACTATATATGTCTTTGAGTTCTTTTTAACTTTTTTTGGGGGGAGGGGTGAGAGTTAGCTGATGTGTACGTTACATGACTTCCTTGTACGGAATATTAAATTATACGCACTTTGAACTTCATTTAAATTTATTGGATTGAATTAAATCTACTTCTTCGATAGCGCCTAAAACAAAAAAGAACAAATGCATTCTTTGAAATTCACTATATTTGTTTACTATAGGAACACTCTGGCACTAGCTTCAGTTAACAGCGTTGCATCTGATTCATTTTATAACTCAGAATACACAAAAATTATGTATATCATCTGGAGAATTGCCTAATCGTTGCCACATGTAAATTCAAATACTATAATAAATCTAAAACGATGTGTAAAAGAAATTAATCAAACAAAACAAAACAAAAATTCACAGATGATTCAGTATTTCTCATTCAATTAATTCAGTTCTCACTTCGCGACAAGCCAAAAATACATAAAAGCTGAGAATATCTACATTAAAAATTACGAAGTAAATCTTAACACTTATTTCCTCCAATAAGTTCCAGAATGGATTAAGCGTGATTTAATTCGCAATAATAAAACAGGGCGTTATCTTTGTTGTTGCGAAGCTTAGTTTCTCTAGATTGGCAACAAATCCACTATTCTCCTAAGTTTCAAATGTAAAAAAAAAAAAAATATGGCTGCCATATGAAAAATCATTAGGCTTAGCCGCATTTAAACAACTTTTAAATTGCTGATAATTCTACAAATTTTGCATGCAGATTTACGAAAGGCATAAAAACCTTAACCGGAAACAACAGAAAGCAAAAAATACACAATTTTCCAACATATAAAAATAAAAAAACTGAGCTCATTGAGCCGAGTAACAGAATGGATATATATATATATATACCTTTAGTGAGGCCAATTGCAACCTAAATAGGAGGTGCACATCGACATGTTATAGCAGTTCTATGTACAAAATTTCAACGTTCTGACGCTACTTTTTTTTTTTTTTTTGAGTTATGCGAGATACATACGTACGTACGGGCAAACGCCACGAAGAAATCTCTTCAGAATCCCTTTTAAATCAGTTTTATAATTTTTTGAGGGAAAAATACTCCTTTATTCTGTCCTTACATTAAGATGTTACGCAAAAACATCGTTAAGTTGCATTTGGTAGCGGTCAAAATGGATATTTTCCTTGAAATATGATACCCGAAATTTTTCGCGATTACAATACCTCCTTTTTACTTCGTACAAGGAAGTAAAAACGTCAACGTGTAGAGGGGTCTTATCATCTTTGAGTTTAAATCGAACTACTATCTAACTCTTTACAAGTTCATTAACAGCGGACACTGGTGTTTGTAAAACAAACTTCCAAATAACAAATTTTAATTTATTATCCCTATGCCAGTTGCAAAGTTAAACAGTGAGCTCTAAAATTATAGAATTAAGTGCATTTTAAATTCAGACAAATATTTTCAAGTTAGAGTCTAAATTCGAACCATAACTTCCAAGGAAATTCTTGAAAGTTTTGTATGCCGAATCCATTTCTAAATCTCTCAAACTAAATTAATTCCTAAATTGTAATCAGTAACTGAATAAATATTATATTATTAAATTAATAACATTTAGTTATTATTAAACTTATTGTATATCTTATTAAACTGAATGATATTTAGAATTTGTCCAGGATGGCCAGAATTCAAGTAATTTTAAATTAGAGAGAGATGGAGATTAGAGAGATTATGAGATTAGTGAGAATTTCAAGTTAGAGAGTCACGGATTAACACTCGTATTTAGAAAGCAATAGCTTGCATTGATCTTTGATTTGTTTAAATCTTGACTCTTTGTTTGCATAAATTTGTTCTCTATACAATATATTTTGAGTAGCGTAAGTAATATAAACCTTTTTAGCGCAGCGGTTCTCAACCGCCATAAAAAGAGATAAATAGGTGGTACGCGTAAGAGAAAAATAGGTGGTACGCAAAAGAGCAAAGTATTTTTAACTATTAAATTAAAAAAATTAAATACTCCAACATTCTGTTAAAGTTTTATCTCTAACACTCGTAAATTTATGCAATATGAGCTTTGCTCAAGGACTTTAGCAAAATATTTTCACAAATATACTTTTAGCCATAGATATAACAAAATTTATCATAAATGATGTTTTAAACGGAGTAATAGAAATGGATATTGTATTTAACAGGAAATAAAAATAAGTTCCTAAAAAAAGATAATAATATCTCATTAATTCTTTTAGAATTGATCGATTTAGTAGAATGTGTATACTTTATGTCGCCACTATTTCCGCACTCATATTGCTCTATTTTTAATTAGAAGCATATTTTTACATCGATTTGTTGTCTCTTACAGGAGGTGTTTTGGCTTAGTGTTGCTTTGTATTCCTTACTTTTCTATGTGATTTGAGGATATCATCATTTGTTTTTGAAGAACTCGTAATATATTGTGCATTTCTTTGTGAAAAAATAATAAAACAAACCAAGATTTTCAAAATCGAAAAATAGCTAGGATCGACTAAGCGGAAAAGTGATGATTTACATAAAATTGTTTATTTAGTGAATTATGGTTGGCGCTTTTAGCATTTTAGCTGATATTTATGGAAAGTTAAATGAAATAAATTTAGGATTACAAGTACAAATTGTTAATTTGTTTACCATTAGAAATAAAATAAATGCAATTTTTAAAAGAATTTGAGGTAATAATCAAAGAAATGGATAATAATAGTTTAAGCTTTTCACCACATTTAGAAAGTTTTCTAACAGAAAATAATTTGAAAATAAAAGAAGATTTAGCATCTGACATCAAAAATCATTTTTATCATTGATAAATAATTTCAACGCGTACTTTCCCGAGGATTATTAAAACGAAAATTGGATTGAGATATATTTTATTCACACGTACGTGAAATTTTATCTCGTGAAGAAAAAGAACAATTGATAGAAATTTCCTTTGATCAAACTCTAACTGAAAATTTCAAAAATAATAAACACATTTGCAAACTTTGGCTGAATCGAAAAAAAGAATTTAAAGGTATTTCAAATAAAGCTATTAAATTTTTATTGCCTTTTTGCGCAACCTATAAAAAATGAATACAGAACAAAATTAAAAGTGGATCCTAATTTACGGTTAAAGCTAAGTGAAATAAGACTAGACATAAAAAAATAGATCTTTTTTAAACAGTCCCACGCACGAAATTTTAGAATTAAAGTATTATAACTTAAACTAAAATCTTAACGATAATTAAAATGGTAACCAATTTTTAATTTAATATCTTTTTATGAGTGCATCTTTAATACTGTTAAATGTACAGGCGCGGTAAGATAGCTTCCCCGCAAGGCAAGTTTAGGTTTGCCAGAAAATGGCAAGGGAAGGAAGGGTTGCCATATTTGGCGAGAAATCGCCCATTTGGTGACAAAATCGGCGATATGCTATAGACGGATGGAGCACCTTCTGGAACGAATTCTTACTGGTTTAGCCAAGAATGTTCTCGAACGCAAGCCAAAAGCTACATAAAACCTGCTGCTGGTACGCGGAGAGTCAGTGCGAAGTTAGTGTCTCGTCTAGCGAGTTGATAGTCAGTCAGTGAGCGAGTGTCTTGTAGCCGAGCTGGTCGTCGAGTGCATCGAGAGAGTCTCTTAGGGTATCGCGAGGCAGTGCATTGTCGAGTTTCATCACAGAGTGTGTTGAGCTCCGGGAACGACTGAACCGAGTCGGGAGCTATACTATAGTGTATCGTCGAGTGCATCGTGAGTTGCAGCGTGGAGAGTCTCGAAAGTACGTGGAGTTCCGAGAACGACCGAGCAGAGTCGGGAGCTGTGCTCTGGTTCTTTGCCCTGAAGCTGTCTCCACCGTTATAGCCTGATAGTCTGAAGGCTGTGCCACTGATTGTTTCAGCGTGTTTGTAGTAGTTCTTCGACGACTGTAAGTGTTTTTGGAGCTGTCTTGAAAAATACTGGCCAATAAAGTGTGTCTTGATACTTCATCAAGTGCCGTCGTTAATCACTCCACGAACCCCTTAACGTCCGTACGAAGAAAAAAAATGTAACAATACAAATAGCCAACAGGTTGTGCAAATGGCAATATATATATTAAATATTTCTGTAGAGAAATTAAAAAATAATCATTGGAATATAGTAGTGGTACTGAAGATTTTCAGTTTTTGTTTAGATGGTACGTGTTAGTCAAAAGTTTGAAAACCGCTGGTTAAAGGTATTCATAGCTAATATGAGTTAAATATGAATTATAAAACTAATTATCAAAGCTGTTGGCTCTTACTTTCTACTAGACATAAAATTTTTAGTTTCTGTTTTATGGAATATTTTGATTTAGGTGGCTGTTTCTCACTTTTTATATTTTATTTTATTAATCGATTATTTAATATATGAGTACGCAAATAAAAGCCACAGGCCATATCGGGTCGGGGATCCTAACTCAATATTAAAATAGTAAACTGTTTTTTGATTGGCATGTTGGTTTATTATTTATGGATTCCACCTTGCTGATGCTCAGCTAAAACAATCATTTCGCTTAATTAGTTGGCAGCAAATCAAAATTTAAAATGAAAAGCTGAAATCTAAAAATCAGAATTTGGAGACAATGTTATAGCAGAGTTTTATAAACTGCATTTGGTTGAAGAAAAATATCTGAATTCAAGCACCTCTCTAGGTTTAAAACAATTTCTTTTTCGTGGTACATGTATGTGAGAAAAGTTGTTTTTGAGAATGTAGGACAGTTTACAAATGCGTACGAGGATGACTGATGAAAATCTTAAACATTTTCCCCGATTATGTGTCAGTAGCGTCACAATATGAAAAGTCAGGTATAAGCCTAAATATGAGTCATGACTCTAATAAAGTCGTCTTCAAAATTTTAGTTCAAGTATCTTAATTATGTTATAATATAAATTTCATTTCCATTGTTTTTCGTCCAAAGGGGCTTTATCCCTGAAGAACGATTGTTTTCGTTTTGCGATTTTGCGTCGCATCACTAAGCGCGTTGTGTCACTTTTCAAACTGTTGCCACCAAATATTGCAGCTCTGTATAATATTTAAAGAAATTAAATAATGATGAAATAAATAATGAGAAATTAAATAATAAATACAACAAATTTCAAAACGCACCAATACGTAAATTCACGTATATTTTAGGAAATTTTCAACAAAAAACTCTTCAATTTTTGCAGGTAGGCTTAGAAATACATCTACTTTAAGATGATGATAAACATTTTATAGTTTGAAATTCAAAATGTTTTTCGAAAAATTTATAAGAATTATTTAAAATTACAAATTTTAGAAATAAATCATAAAAAATGTTCGAATTTTATTTGGAATGAACCTAAATTTCGGAATTTGAGAGGAAGCATCAAAGAAGTTTAATAGAAAAACCAAATTCAATTAACAATGAGGAGCTAAAATTTTGAGATCTAATTTTTTAAAAACTACTAATGCGATTTTTACAAAACTTGGCAGTTTGGCATAATTTGATTCGTAGAATCGAAATATGGAAAACAAATCGGCATGTTTTTTTAAAAAAAGTGCGATTGTCTGTCAAAATACCTATATTAGAACAACGCTATATATAAATCTAATACATATCCCATTTCGCGCTTTCGAGACATGAAAAATGGAAGTTGAATTTCGTCAATCGGCCCAGTAGAAAGGGAGATATAGAACTGTCCCCCTTTTTTTATTTTGTTTTTTGCGCAGTGCACTTTGCGAAAAGCATCTTAGGAGTAATGTGCTCGGCTAGATTCGTTTTAATTTTTCTATTGTGGAGTAGGAAATTATTAAATCTGTGTAAAATTCTGTTTATTAATATTTTCGAATATTTTTTCAAAAGCTTATTTGTTCTTTGTACATTTTTCTTCATAATAAGCCGCTGAAATTTCCTTCTTATAACAGATATTTTATCGATATCCATCTTTAACAATAAATTTGTTTTTTTGTATGTTTTTTTAATTCTGAAACTTCATTTTTTTTATATATATCATTAGACGTTCATCTATCTAAGACTATTAGATTATAACGAATTCGTTACGTAAATCGCTTCTTCTCAAGCAAGGAATTTATTATATGGATAGTATTACGATTGAAAATCTGACACTTTTTGTCAAGTCTGAAAGTGCTGCTACGATTACCTCGTATCTAAGAGTATTTACAGGTCACGAGTAGCTTATCTTTTGATCTTTCAAGACCTCTGTATAATAGACTGGTTGCTATCGTAAAGTTTCTAAGAATTCCCTTTTGGGAAATGTGGGATATTCATCTGAGATTGATAACAGTTTATCAATATCCAGAAAGAAATTACATTATATGTTTACTTTTCACTCCGATAAGAAGTTAAGCGATAGCAAACTACAGTGAAACTGGGCTTTTAATTTATATTTCCAAAATTACATCTAGAAATTCTTTTGAAAGATATACATGGTCATTTTTAGTAAAAGAATTTTATTGTTGATTATTCTGAGTGCGGGCGTTAGCCACACGACCAGCCATCATAATTAAATATAAGTAGTGCAACTGGACAGCCATTGGTCATACTAGCGTAGACTGTGCGACTTTCCAGACTCTGTTTCAGATTCGATCTTTGATCGACGACACCCCTGGACCTGGAATCTGGATTACGTATCCGTCGTCCTGTACTATCAACTATTCAAGTAATCGATTGACGTACCGCTCTCCTACTCGAAAAAGATGCTTGATTACAAATGCTATTTTACTCGAAATTTCAATCCGAGATCTTCAGTGTGAAAGAATCCGTTACCAACGACCATACTGAATGAGTGACGAAATATTTGCTTTAATCATACATATGCGCCTAGAATACGGGAAATGAATTTATATTTAATACCTCAAATTGCATCAAAGGCTCGTTATGAAATGCTACTTCCTTGTACGAAGTAAAAAAGGAAGTATTGTAATCGCGAAAAATTTCGGGTATCCTATCCTATTTCAACGAAAATATCCATTTTGACAGCTGCGAATGCAATTTAACGCTGTTTTTGCGTGAAATCTGTAGGTTAGGACAGAATAAAGGATTCATTTTCCCCCCAAAAATTATAAAACTCATTTAAAATGGATTCTGAAGCGATTTTTTTCGTGGCCTCTGTACGTACGTATATATCTCGCGTAACTCAAAAACGAGTAGCCTCAGAACGTTAAAATTTTGTATATAGGACTACTATAACATGTAGATAGATGTGTACCTCCCTTTTTAGTTAAAATCGGCCGAACCAAAAGTATATAAATATATATATGTATAGCCACTATGTTACTCGCCTCCGTGAGCTCAGATTTTATCTTCTTATACGTTTGTAAATTACGCATTTCTTTGCTTGAATTACGTTGTTCTTTTCTTCCGGTTAAGGTTTTTATGCCTTTCGTAAATGTGCATGCAATATTTGTAGAATTATCAACAATTTAAAAGTTGTTAAGTGCGGCTAAGCAAAATTATGTTTACGAAAGGAGCCGTATTTGTTTACATTTGAAACTTTACAGAATAGAGGATTTGTTGCCACTCTTGAGAAACTAAGCTTCGCAACAACAAAGGTAACGCCTTCTTTTATTATTGCTAATTAAATCATGCTTAACTCACTCTGGAGTTTATTCGAGGAAATACAAGTAAGTCTTTAAGATTTACTTCATAATTTTTAATATAGATTATAAGGTATTTCTTCCGTCTTCTTGGCATGCCTTGGTGGTGTAGTGGCGAGCACGGTCGGGGTGTATTCGAGAGGTCTGGGCTTATCTCTCATGCTTTTGAAGTAACCTAACATCTCTGTAAGATATTTTGAGTTTTTATGTATTTTTTGCCGTGTCGCGAATTGAGAACTAAATTAATTGAATGAGAAATACTGAATCGTCTGTGAAAAATTCTTTCTTTCTTTCTTTCTTTCTTTTTTTTTTTTTTTTTTTTTTTTTTTTTTTTTTAAACAGTTAAAAGTTTTGTATCTTTCCTATCTTATTCTAATTTCAGCTTACAATTTCCTGCCAGAACGTGAATTCAGAAACGCAGAGAATGCAAATGAGAATGAGTACTATTTAAGTCGTCACTTACCGACTTGAAGAGAGAGAGAGTCTGATTTCCTGACTAGCGCGCGTTTGCCTTCTGGCCACATCTCTCTTAGCTGTTACTACGCTCGGCCATATCTAGGCCCTTGCTAGGCTTCGCCGATTCAATTAATACTTTGGGGACCAACTAATTAGATTCTGATAGCTTCGCCTATATTTATTAAGAACTTTAGTTAAGTTAGTTTTAGTTCAAAATATTAGTATTTAAGTTCAAGCCCAAGTGGTGGCTTTATTGTAAAGTTCCAAGCCGGAACTGATTGTAAATATACGGAATAATAAACGGTTTTAAACCCTTCTCAAGTCTCACTTGTTCTGTTCACACTTAAGAGATTATTCTCTTGTAAAGTGTTCGTGGGGTTCTAAGTAAGAACTTAAGATTCAAAGAGTTGAACCCTACAGTTTGTTTAATTTCTTTTATACATCGTTTTAGATTTATTATAGTATTAGAATAGAACATGTCAACGAGCGGTCGTGAAGCCTCGAGGAAGAGAACACGTTCTTTGGGAACCACTAACATAGCATTGAAGTTCTTATCAGAAAAACGTTACTTATTTCGATACTTGTTATATCTGGCAAATTATAAAGTCATTTTAATGACGTCTGCATTTTTTAGCTATTTTTAGATAATTTTTCAGACGATATACAAAATTTTTGTGCATTCTGAGTTATAAAATGAATGAGATGTAACGCTGTTAAGTGAACCTAGCGCCAGAGTGTCACAAATATTGTGAATTTTAAAGAGCGCATTTATTCTATTGTGGTTTATGCGTTATCGACGAAGTATATTTAATTCAATACAATAAGTGTAAATGAAATTCAAGAAAAAGGGCGTATAATTTAATATTCCGTACAAGGAAGTCATGTGGTGTATACATCAGATTTTTTTTATAAAGTTATAACAATAATAATCTCCTTAAGGGTGCTGTAATTTCTTCCTAGCAAAACGATTGGGCGTAATTTAACAGAAAGCCTGATGTTTCGTTTTTAGTAAAAACCTTAAGGTTAGATTTGAAAACGATACAATAAAGGAACAATACTAGTGCAACAAAATGTAATTGAAAGAAGCTCAGAAAATCATTATGGTAACAATAAAACAGTAAAACCCAAATTAAAATATCCCTAGTAGTAAATGATAATAAAAATGCAACGTTTGCAATAAAGGTTAAAATTTCAGGGCTTTCCGCTCCAAGAAGCAGCAACAAAATATATACAAAAATTATCTAAAATCCCCTCTTTACGAAAAAATTAAGGAAAATGATAGTCAGCATCCTCTACTTATGGCGGTTTCAATGAGCTATGAAATTTAATGTAATAATTTGAAAAATTACCGTTATTTAAATAATAATTAAGACAAAACAAATTGAGCTATTCTACCTATAAATAATATTAAGAGGCCTTTGGTACATTTATGAAATTATGAATTCTTATTATGAAATTAAGGATTATTTTATGTATGTGGAAATTTAATTTGTGAAGCTAACGATATGTTAAACCTATTTAACTGTTGGTAGGGTGCGAACTGCGTTAAATTTAATTGAAGACCCCCTTCTTAGCTAATCAGAAGACCCGCTTCTTAGTGCCACAACGAACAATAGCAGACCGACCTTATATACGAAGGCTGAAACAGAACAAAGAAAATCCACCAACTGCGCGATTTTGGATTTTGCTTTTCGTCGCTAGAAAATGGGTGCTACAAAAAGTCATTTATCCTTATTATTGGGATATTTCATTGTCACATGAACCCTCGATTTTCGTTTATCAGATGTTGTAAAAAACTATGCATACAAAAAAATTTTTAATTAAAAATCAGGTATGTGCTATATAGGAATTTCTTTTATAATTAAATTATAGTTTTACAATACCTAAAAGACTAATGAGCCAAATTTTGTTTATTCTGCACAGGAATTCAAAAACTTCCAGGTAGTAGAATATATATATATATCACTAATATGTATTAAATGTATGATATAATTATGTAACTATTATGTATGATATATATGTATATACACTCATGTCCATAAATTAAGGATAATTCGGAGTCACGCGGAAATCGAACTCTAAAATAAATATATCACCTGTAAAATCACTACACACATCTTCAAGAATCATATGCAAATTTCAGGTAGTAACCAGATGACACCGATTGTACGTCACAATGACGAGAGTGTAAGAGAATGATATATAAAGAACACAGGCAAAGAAGTAAAATTGTTCGCAGGCGCTTTTTTTATAAGCATTTCAGTGCAATAGCCGAATAGTTAAGACGGCAACGATTCCAAGATGATGGTAATGTGAGTAGACGTTACAGCACAGGTCGCCCCAGAGTTACAACGCCGAATGAGGACCGGTATTTGGCAGTTACTGCCAAAAGAAACATGCGGAGCACAGCATCAGACCTGTCTCGTCAGCTCTCTTCAGCCGCTGGTACGACAATTTCAAGGCAGACCGTGCACAGACGCTTAGGGCAGATTGGTCTATATGCTCGTAGACCTGTCAGATGCGTTCCACTTACTGCAACTCACTGTCGCCTGCGGTTAGCCTGGAGTAGAGAGGATGCATTGTGGACACCGCAACAGTGGGCTGGTGTGATGTTTTCCGACGAGTCCAGGTTTCGCTTGCAGTCTGATTCTCGCCGGACTTTCATATGGAGGGCTCCAGATACCCGTTACCACCAAGAAAACATCCTTGAGCGACACCGTTACGATGGTGCAGGAGTGCTCGTTTGGGGTGGAATTATTCTGGGTTCCAGAACTGACCTGCATGTTCAAATTGGAACCATGATAAGCCAAATCTATCGGGACGTCATTCTGGAACAACATGTACGTTTGTTTCGGGGCGCCATGGGCGCACAATTTGTGTTAATGGATGGCAACGCCCTTCCTCACCGTGCAAACATCGTAAGCGAATGCCTTCAATCGGAGGATATCACCCGTATGGACTGGCCAGCATTCTCACCGGACTTGAATCCAGTAGAGCACGTGTGGGACATGCTTGGCCGACGAGTTGCAGCCCGTCAACGTCCTCCTGCATGTCTACCGGAACTTCGGAGAGCATTGCTTTTTGAGTGGTGTAATATCCCCCAAGATCAGATCGATAATTTGATACTCAGCATGCCTAGGCGTTGTACGGACTGTATTGCATCGTCTGGGAGACATACAATGTATTAACAATCATACCAACCATGTAATATTGGTGTTTTGTAAATAGGTTTTTTTTTTTTTTTGTAATTTGCTCCAGGGAGAAAAAATCGCTAATTTTTTTAATAATATCAAACATATAGCATCTGTTTTTGCTCTTTACCTTTTGTTTAATAAATAAGGTTTACAAATAAGTCAAATTTGTTTTGCTTCTAACTCTTCCTTTGCCTGATTTTGCATTATCCTTAATTTATGGACATGAGTGTATAATAGTGATAATATAATTGAATATTATTCAAGTAATTAGCCTGCTTAAGGTAAGATATTACCTATCTAATCTTATTAGATAATAATTAATCTTAATTCCAAGTAAAGAACATCTTATAAGAATAATTAGAAGAAAGAGTAAAGAAGTAATATTAGTAAAATATATCTAAGAAGAACAAGTAAAGAATATCCAATAAGAATAATTAATTCTTATTAGATATTGTATTATTCTTATTAGATATTCTTTACTTGTTCTTGTGACGTCTAATCGTATTTCTCCATTTTTTTTTCCTGTTGGCTGATTTTGTCTTCCAAAAGTAAAACTAGATTGTAACCCTCAGCCTTTTGAAAGGGAGGGGTCTTCTTCGGAAGAAAAAACTTTATTCGCGCAGTTGGGCAGACAAGGGAGGGGGACATCGCTCAGTTGGGTTATGCCGTCAATTATCAGAAAGAGTCAACCAGGTTTTTTTTTTTTTTTTTTTTTTTTTTTTTTTTTTTTTTTTAAAAAAAATCACGCATACTATGTGAATAAATAAATGTCTAAATTGAGACTGAAAACACACAAGATGAAGTAAAGTTTGAAAAATACACATGCAAAGCTACGACATGAAATTTAAAAAGGAAAAATTCTATAGTGCAATTTTTCTGAAACACACAGTTGAGAGAGAAATATGTTAGAAGAGAGAATGTTCACTAAATTATTTTTAGTGATAACTGAATGAAAATCAGGTGGTATATGTATATCCCCTATCTGGCATATATATGCAGAGACTGGGGGAACGACACTGGGGGAACTGAGGAAAAGACATGTCTTCGCAGGTGATAAAATTTGAAAGAAAATTGGGCGAAAAAGGACATATAAACGGTTTATATAACATTGGAAGTGTAACAGCTAACGGTGTTTATTAAATTTTCGCTTTGCTTACGTGGAAGATCCGAGCTCAGTGTAGTCTTACCTTTAACAAATATCCTCACATAACAAGAATCAGACTCCCAATATAGTACCAAAATCAAATCCCATATGTTTATCTCCTTACATGAATGGTATCCTAGCTATGATGAAAGGGGCTCAAGTACAAAACAGGTTCGAAAACCTAGCTATGTACTGCAGCTAGCGATAATCTATATTGTGCTATATAACAGGGATGGCCAAACTTCAAGGCGATAATAGATTTTATGGACGTTCGAGAGCCGCAAGTCCACATTTATGTCGTTTCAAAAATAATGAGACAGGTTTTGAATATAAAAAAACTTTTGAAGCAAATTAATGAATATGTGATTAACATGATTACATATAAACACATCTTATGTCTACTGCACTGTGTTCAGAAAAGTTGAGTCCCGAGAAAATAAAAATTTGTAGCTCTTGTTCTGGGCAACTGAGCGTTTTTTCTTCAGGTAAAGAAACCAAGTATTTTCTTCTGATTTCCTTTATACCTCTCCGTCCGTAATTATTATTGTTTTTTTAGCAGAAGTAAAATTAATCGGAAACATATTGATTGGTCTAAAATTACATAAAAAATGTTATTTGAATAAATGTACAAATCATTATTTAAAAGAAAGTGAAGTTTTCGTTTTTATTTTTAAACTCATGAATAGTTTTTTCGATACAGGAATTAAATAATACATGTCAACGTACAATGCGGAGAAACTGTAATTCGAGAAAGAATATTTATTTAAAAATAAGCTATTAACTTGTTTAGGCTTTTGCTTAAAAAGTAATTTTGCTTCTCCACACAATTAACATAATGACCAACAAACTGAGATGAATGGAAGAGACACACGCTAATACAAGGTTGTGTTAGCGAATTTGATACTGAGATGATTCGAAACTTTGCATCCTAACGGTAATTGTAGAAATACATAACCTATCGCTAATAAATGTAGTAGTTCATGCCGGGCTATAGAAATGCTTCGACGAGCACATATTCCATTTATCTTCCAGCCGAACTCTTCAACCTAGCTGTTTAATTTTCAGCTGTTTTCCAAATACATGGCAAATTAAAACTACTGTTACAGAAATAAAGCATACCTGTCGCTACCGCAATGAATTTATTTCGCAAATGGCATTTATAACATGAATGCGTAACTCTTCATCTTTCTATGGATATGCAAAGATCTTTTGTTGCGTAGACCTTTTGTAACGCGACAGACATCTGCACAATAGCTTAGTTCCTAAGATCTTGCCAAATAGGTGCACGGATCCACCATATTCTAACTTTTGACTCATAAAGGCAGTCAAACGATTTACTGTCTCGTTCGGAATTTCTAAGTAAAATAACTCAGAAGAAAGTTTCAAATAAATTATTGTCAGTCTAACGGTTACATAGTACAACTTTTGAATGGTTGCGAAATCTGTGAAGAAACTGCATGAAAATGCCTGACTTGCTTAGGGATACGAAATTAATTTTGAAGGAATTCCGCAGAAAATTGAGAGAAGTCTCCTAACCAAGTAAGAGGTTGAAGGTTCACGGCACCAAAAACAAGATCCTCGTAAAATTCATTCACAGATTAAAAAAATTCTATATGTATTGCAAGACGAAACAGGTTCGTTAGGAGTTACTCCCGCCATTCAAGGACTGAATAAAAGTACTACCCTACAACGAATAGCAAAAATTCCACGTGGATGACAACTGTTGTGAACAATGGGATCACACAGGAATGTAAGAAGATATCGCCTAAAGTAAAATTAACTTGAGAGGAAAATATGTTAGGGAGAATAAATAAAAATATTAGCATTTCGTTTTAGATTAACTTCATATTAGCGTATTCCGATGACCACTAGCTGTTAAAAAAGTAACATAACGGGAATAGTAATTATCAGAAAAGGAATTATTTATAATGTTACGTGTTTGTTGCCTGACGATAAGGCAGCAGTGGACAGTTTGAAATCTTTTCTGGCTCCTGGAAAATGTCGACGTTCACTTTTTTCCAAAAAAAAAAAAAAAAAAAAAAAAAAAAAA
>KK112356.1:42382-65489 GCA_000611955.2 Stegodyphus mimosarum
TTTTTCCGAGCAACAGTCTCGCAAGCTGGAGAGGAAAATCTTCTTTATTTCGAAAGTTGTTGACATTGCTCGCTTTCAAATTCTAGAGTTTGTTAATAAAAAATTTCTTAGTTTTACAATGAAATAAAAATAGCATTGCCAAACATTAAATATATTATTCCTGATTCCAAAAATTCGTGAGAAGCCATTTCGGCTATTCCCATCTTCGTACGACTTTAATCAGCCGAAATATCAATTAAAAACTTTACTCGCTTTCAAATTGTTGAGTTTCCTAATCAAAAATTTGTAAATTTTACAAAACCTATATATATATAAAGAAGAATGTCTGTTTGTGTGTTTGTTCGCGTTATTGATTTCTGATCAATTATGATAAATTTTTTGCCATATTTAATCGGCTAAAATTGAATATGGGTGAAATATTGGATGGACCTTGAGCTTTTACGACCATAGACGAAAATTACTAAAATCTCCGTTCCGTTGTTGCTGATATAATGAGAGCTTATTTTTCTATCGAAATGTTTTATGTCGTTTCCTTATTGCATCAGACTGAAAAATGTATGACTATGAATCGTATTTTTTGCATCGTTATTAGAGAAGGATTACAGCGGTATCGTTCTCCCTGTTCTTAGATGCATTACTCTCAATCTAACTTAACTGCCATCGGGTACTTCCGCTAGTTATATATAATATCAATTTGATTCAAAATTTTTAAATCCTTGCCAGGATGACAAGAAATGGTTTTATACTTCCAAGAAAAATTGACTTGCTGGGTAAAATTAAGAGCCAGCCATGGAATATAAGGCATCGTAGAGTTGTTGATATAAATGGTGTACCAGTATTTAGCGTAGCACGTCTCCGACAATAAGAAAATCAATTGCGTGAGGCTCGGGCATTACAAAAAGAAGTTTCATAGAAGCGATAATTAGTTCATTTAATTAGGGCAGCCGCTTAATTTGGCCAAAATGTTTAATCTTAGTTGAACGGAAAACGACTTTGCCTTTCGTAATTTGTAATTTCGCAATTGTATTTGTATTTTTGTAATTTGTTTTGCTGTCTTTGATATCCTTAAAAATATTTGTTATTCTTTTGTGTACTGTGGCATTTATAAGCATACTGTTGGTGACTTAATAATGCATGCACAAAACTGACCTTGTAAATAAACGCCATTAATGTTTCATTACTTAACGCTATGTTAATGTACTACATATATTATGCCTTCAACTTCAGCATTCTGCTTTTGTTATGCAGGTGCATTTACTAAACAGTCTCAAGGTAAAAACTGGGCAAAAGTGGAGTAAGTAATTAGCAGAAGTTATATCTATTTACCCTGTATGTTACATGCAATATCAAATCAACGGAAAAGCTTGATTTCAAGCAGTTTTGAGCAATGTGATAAAATAATGCTGTTTGCAAAGGCTTAATGTTAGGAGTAGGAATGTAGTAAATAAACACGAAGACGCTGATACAGGACTGATACAGGGAAAATAAGCTGATATGGGGCATATTTTCCAAATTTGGATTTCTGTTTAGTTCTCGATTGTTAGCGACTTTGATTTGTATAGTATACGATCTATATATTAGACCAGGGATGGCCAACCTTTTTGGGAAGAGTGCCACTATCTGAAAAAAAAAAATAAATAAAAATAAAAAAAAAGTTATGTGTGCTACTTCCAACTTTTCTACCATACTTAACAATATAAAAAGGCGAAAAAAAGTGTCATTTATAGGCTGATTATGGGATTTTTCAAGTCTGAGTAATGGACATTTAAAAAATAATATAATAAATAAAACAGACGTACAAACTTGAGTTTTATTGTTAATAAACATTTTTAAAGGTTCAGTCAGTTAGGTTAGGCAGGAAAAAAATGAAAAAATTGAAACATTTAATTCTAAATAAGTATTAAACAATCAGTACTTAATTAATGTGGTTTTGAAATATGTAGTTTTTTTTTAGTCCAAAGGGGCTTGTCTCTGAAGGACTATTGTTTTCGTTTTGCGATTCCGCGTCGGAAACATTAAAAGTCTATATCACTTTTCAAACTGTGGCCACAAAATATTGCAGCCCTGTATTATATTTAAAGAAATTAAATAATGAAGAATGTGCATAAATGTATGTATGTTTCTCGTATTGTGATAAAACGACGGTACCTAAAGCCATCGAATTTTGAATGCCGTCATCCTGCTGCGAATATAGGCATTTGGAAGTCCAAATTTGAAATTTGGAATTTGTTTTATTAACGATTTCATATTTTGTAAAACTTTAACGAATTTTTGATTAACAAACTCAAGGGTTTCAAAGCGGACAATGGCAACGTTGTACAGAAAGAAAACATTTTTATCTGCAGCGCGTGAGACTGTGTGTAAGAAATTCTGAAGGTATGCTCAGTTTAATATTATTTTGCGATATTTTTCTTTATCTGAATTTTATGGTTTAAATACGACGAACAGGATATTCAATAAATAAACGTAACATACAAAATGTTTAAAAACCGCCCCTTTGGACGTAATTTAAAATCTGAAACCTTTCACATTTTATTATTATTTTTATTTATTTATTTATTTATTTATTTTAAGTCCAAAGGGGCTTGGTTCCTGAAGGAGTATAAATCACTGTAAACGGCTGTATTGCTTTTCAAATTGTTGCCACCGAAAGTTATCGCCTTGTATTATATTTAAAGAAATCAAATAATGAAGAATCTGCATATGTATGCATATTTGTCCAAATGTGATGAAACAACGGTCGTATGTTTCCACCCGAATATCCGCATCTGGAAGCCTAAATTTGGAATTTGTTTTATTATCTATTTCATATTTTATAAAACTTAAACTAATTTTTGATGAACAAACTCAACGATTTAAAAGCGAGCAATGGCAACACTCTATGGGAAATTAAAAAAAAAAACCTTTTTATTTCCAGCGCGCGGAACTGTGTATCGGAAATTCTAAAAATATGCTCATTTTAGATTATTTTGTAACCGTGTAAATTTGAAAATTCTTGTTGTTACAAATTTCCAAAATTCAGTATAATTTCGATCACTTACAAATAAGTTCCTTGTATTTTCTTTTCAGTGTAGTAGGCTGCTGTAGGTTAATAATTTCGATTTGGATTTCAGTTGGGTAACAATTAACGTCTTACAGAGAAATTAAATTATTATATTTTTTCTAATGTGTTTGATTGAATGATGTGGCTTTAACAAGACAACTCGTTAACTTACTTGACGAGAAAAGTAGCAACTAATAAATTCCTGCACTCTGAAATTTAAAAAATTTAGTTTACTTGATCATGTTATAGGTGATCTCTTAGTATTTTGAAGCGAAGTAGCAAAATGTAAAATTTTATGTGAAAAGATGTTAGTGACAATTATTTTGATACCTTTTTCAAAATGCTTAGAGGTTACTTTTTATGATACGTAACCATAAGAATCAAAGGCACGACATTTTTAAAACTAACCAAGCAGACTAGAGTTTCCTGGTTGTAGTTATTCGAAACCTGCAAACCTGCTGCCAGGTATTTGGAAGGGGAGGTATGAAAATGTACACTCAGCAACCTCTAATTTGTTTCCAGCGCTTTATTATCGATACCGAAGCAAAATAACTGAATTGGCATTTTAGCTTTTGTTGAGACCGAGAGAAAGAAACAGGCATTGTTGGAGAAAAATGAACAAGCAGTTAAGTCCACATAAATGCGTGCTTTTATTTTCCGATTGTTTGATCAGGGTTTCTTAACCTGCGGAGAATTCGGCATGTTCAAATGCAGTGAAATTGATAGAAACGCTTTCCTAATTACATTTATTATACACAATAATAATGTATATATACATAAACATACAAATAATACATATTTATTAAATACAACAGACCTTTATATGTACTTTTATGGCTGACTAAAACAAAAATTTTAAATTTTCAGTTTACTTATTACTTAAAATGAATTTAAAAAAATTCTGAAAGGTTTCAGATTTTAAATTACGGCCTAAGGGGCGTTTTTTTAACAATTTGTGTGTTACTTTTATTTATTAAATATCATGTTCTTCGCACTTAAACCATAAAATTCAATTTAAAAGCAATACCACAAAATAATTTTAAATTGAGCATGTGTTTCGAATTTAACACAAACACAGTCTTGCACACAGTCTTGCACGCTGGAGATAAAAATGTTTTTTCTGTACAAAGTTGCCATTGCTCGCTTTGAAATCTTTGAGTTTGTTTATCAAAAATTCTTTAAAGTTTTACAAAATAGGAAATCGGTAATAAAACAAATTCCAAATTTCAAATTTGGGTTTCCAGATGCCCATATTCACAGTAGCATTACATCATCAAAATTGGATGGCTGTATGTACCGTCGTTTTATCACAATGTGGGAAACGTACATACATTTATGCAGATTCTTCATTATTTAATTTCTTTAAATATAATACAGGGCGATAATGTTTAGTGGCAACAATTTGAAAAGTGAAGCGGGCATTCAGAGTGAAGCGAAGCAAAACCGCAAAACGAAAACAATAGTCCTTCAGGGACAAAGTCCCTTTGGACTAAAAGTTATCTCCAACGCGCGAGACTGTGTGTCGGAAATTCCAAAGTTATGCTCATTATAAAACTAGTTTGCGATATTTTATTTATTAAATATCATGTTCTTCGTACTTAAACCATAAAATTCGTCAGCAATATCGCAAAATAATTTTAAAATGAGCATATCTTTAGAATTTCCGACGTTGCCATTGCTCGCTTTAAAATCCTTGAGTTTGTTGATCAAACATTAGTTAAAGTTTTACAAATTATGAAATCAATCATAAAACAAATTCCAAATTTCAAATTTGGTCTTCCAGATGCGCACATTCGGGTGGAAACGTTCAATATTCAAAATTGGATGGCTCTAGATACCGTTGTTTTATCACAATACGAGAAACATATATACATTTATGCAGATTCTTCATTATTTAATTTTTTTAAATACAATACAGGGCGATAATATTTGGTGGCAACAATTTGAGAAGTGAAACAACGCTTTTAGTGAATCCACGCAAAATGCCAAAACGAAATTAATAGTCCTTCTGGGCAAATTTCCCCTTTGGACAAAAAAAAAAAAAATCGATGAAGGAATGATATTTTGACCCGTGGTGGGTTGAGGGGAAATTGAAGCAGTAACTGTTGAGAATCATTGATCTAGACTTTTAATTAAATTATTATGGCATAGCACTTAAAGTTTATATATGTTGGGGCACAGAAAAAATTGCCTCTTTCATTTTACGGACATGAAAATAATATTCCATTTGAATTCTACAAAGGAAGTTTTCTAGACAAGAAGAGAAAAACTACCAAATAATGGTATCGTGTTTACTCATATTTCGAAAAGTGCTAAACATTGGTAAGCAGTGAATGATTCTTCCGTGTTCATTCTTTGTATACACCCTCCTTTAAGAAGGCATTTTCTAGATGAGGCATCCAAGGACCCATTTGTAGCGTCTTTTCTCGTTGATCATCGATTACTTATCTATTTCCCATCGATCATTTGCCCCTTGAACCTTCATAAGGTCATCTCATTGCAGCATCAGATAAATTGGATTTCAACTTCTTTAAACGCTTTTTTGTGTGTGTGTGTGTGTGCTATTTTTCTAGTCTTTGAAACTGTAAAATCCAATCTAATTGCTAACTGTTTGTTTAATTTAACGATGACACTGTAACTTATACTGCACTATAATTTCTCATTAACACTGTACTTACAGCTACGGCTGTTGCAGATCACATAATTTTTATTGAAACAATCGTCTTTACCAGCATAGTCATTTGTTCATCATCATCGATGCACAGTTATTAATAACTTTTATTAAGTCCAACGCTATCACTCACGCCTTATGTGGGCTTGCTTACCTGCGGAAGTTAACAAAATGCAGCGCAAATGTAGTATAGTTCTCAAATTCAAATGCTACTTGTTTGGGAATTATATTCGTTCCAGATTTAAAGCAGACCTTGCAGGGTTTATCAAATCTTTAGTGGAGCAGATTCAAGAAAGGAAAAAAAATAAATAAATGTATCTGAAGAGGAAGTACCTGAAAATTTCAAGTTTAATTAATAATGAGGAGTGCGTAATAAATGACTTGATATTGTTCGGAGAACAACCTTGACGCCAAAAAGGGAGAAACAGCTTATTGTGGGTATAGCAGGCAATTGTTGTCATTCGATGACGTACTTTCTCTAGGCAGACAACCGTAATGCTTTTCCCTTGCTAAGGGATTATCTGTAGTATTTATTATTGTAGTATAGTAATTAAAGGGAGAAACAGCTTATTGTGGTATGGCAGGCAATGGTTGTCATTCGATGACGTGCTTCCTGTAGGTAAACAGCCATAATACTTTTCCCATGCTAAGGGATTATCTGTAGTATTTATTATTAGTATTTATTACTGTAGTATTTATTCTGTAGTATTTGATTATCTGTAGTATTTACTTCCGTTGGCATGATGAAATGTCGCCCATACCCTTAAAGAAGCCAAGGTGGCGCAACCAAGACTGTTCTCCGAACAATACCTAATGACTTTAATATTTTCCCATCAGTATTATCTTTGCTCTAAAAAGTACAGCTACAGATGTTTAAATTTCGTAATGTAATAGAAAGAAAATTTTCGGCGCCGTCCAACCGCGATAGCGATTAGCGACGCTGACTACTGTACCAGAGGGCTAAACTTTGAATCTCGGAGAAGGCATGGATGTTTGTAAATGTATAGTGTCTGTGCTGTATGGCGGCATTCTAAATATGCCACGAGCCGAAAGTCCTCGCTAGAGTTTGGTGGTAGGAGAAGAGGGGTATTAGACTCGTCCTCTCATCAAACTTGGGGGCGAACTAAGCAAAGACGTACTGTAACCTGAATGGTGTTCAAGGCTGTTGCCAACGACAGAATTTCGAGGTCTAGACCTGATGTCGAGATTAGTTACAACAACAACATCAACATCAACAAAATCTCTCCTTAGTATTTACACATGAATGTATTTGTGAATTTATTTCAAAATTAAATTTCAAAATTTTAATTTCATTTAAATTTTTCAAACGGATGGGTGTAATTTTTGTTTGAAATATTAAATGTTTTTAAATTGAATATTTATTTAATATAGCTAAGTGAAATTGAAAGAAGAAAAATTATTTAAACTATCAGAAAATCCGTTGCTTTAGCTAAGCCTTTTGACAATCGTTACGCATATTATTAGATGGATTTTCTGGCAACAAATTATAACGGCCATAAACGTTATGAATTTTCTGAATGTTTTAAGCCTTTTTCTCCCTTTTAATTTGATTCCAACTCTCAGTTTAATTATCTACTCTGATTTTGCTACTCTAATCCAAATAGCTGAATAATGCAGAAAATCAATATTTTTGATATCCTTAAACAACTGATTTCTAGAACGTAATAGATTGAAACGATACTGATATAAACGTGTTTGAAATACTTGGAAATGAAATGCAATTGATCAGCTACATTTTCTGTATCTCTTTCTCTGTAAATCAGTTTTTTGGAACCTAAACAAATTACAACAAATTCACTTATCCAAATGGGAAAGGTGTTAGTAAAAGAAATTAGATCGAACACTTATGAATATGTGACGAGCTAACGACGTCGGTTTAAGACGGCGTGTTTAATACTGTTACGCATTTTGTATACAGATAGATTATTTTAGTGCAATTATGTGAGAAACTGTTGTATTTTTTCCTTTGTGTAATGTAACAGGAAAATCTAAAAGAGACGAGCAATGCCGGAAAGTTTATTTAACATTGATATAATCGGTATCTCAGTAATTTGGCAAAAAATTGCCAAAAGTCGCCAAACTTGGCGACCATCTGGTGACATTTTAGTCGAGTCCCTGTATCACCGTAGTAAGTATTGTAGCGGAATTATGTAATTGATCACTATATTAGCTGTAACCGTAATTCGACCCTCATATTGCCTTCCAATCATGCAGAAAGTATATCTCGGCGGCCGGATGAAAACTTTGTAAGGCCGAAGAGAGCATTTGCTCTTGTTGCTGTTATTGTGAGCTGTGGGTTCAGAGCGACTTCGGAGTATTGAAAGCTTCGCCTTTTAGATGCTCTTTGCTTGCGCTGTTTCAAGTTCTTAGTAGTTTGAAGTGTAACTACTGATTGTATTCTGATACTGGGAATAAGTATACAATATTTCTATATTATTTCTTCTATATAAGTTCCAAAACTCTGAGGTGTTTCTTTTAATAAAATAAATTTTATCAAAAGAAATAGTTTAATAATAAAATTTATTTTATCTAAACAAATTTTATCAACCTATCATCGGACCTGTGTGCATTCAATCTATTGTGAACCCGTACGCACGCATCAATAAGTTTACATTTAGTTTTTCTTTGAATTTTCTTTTTTCTTTTTTTTTGGGGGGGGACTATCATCACAGTGTCGTAAATAGGTCTATAGTGTCGTAAATAGGTCGTAAATAGGTACGTGGTTGCATAAAGGCCTGAAGCCTTAAAAGGCCTTTAGGTGTCTGCCTGAACTACATATATTTATGTTTAAACCTAAAATTACGTCTATAAAAAATATGATGCATATGGGCGTGATTGGAAAAGCAGAAAAAATGATAAACCACTGCGGTATGGTTTCAACTGAAAGCAAGTTCCAATGCGAAAGGAAAGAAGCTGCGTGCATTTGCTTTGGTTCCCTGCTGGGCGAGCGCTTTTAAGCTGTTAGTTATGTGCTTCCACAAACTGGCGCTGTGGCTTGTTGTGAGAATAAGTTCAGAATTCTCCAAGGCGAACGCGTGAAAAAGGCGGCAAAAGTGAAGGTATGGAAGGTTGAGCCCCTTATAGTTTTCTAGAACTCCTCCAAGTTTTAGAAAATGATTTGTGTAATTGCCTCATGCAAAATTTTATGGTAAATACCTAAAAGAACAAGGTAGCGTAGAGTTAAGCAAGCGTTTAACGTGTCTAAACATTCTTGATTACACACCAAAGCCTACTTAGATCAGTGGTCTCAAACTGACAGCGTGCGGCCCTCAAAGCAATTTTGTGCGATCTGCGAATACGTTTCACTTATGTACTTGTTGCAAATACGGTATTGCAAAGGCTTCAGAATTTTAATTATTTGAAGTCCGAGTTTATGTTACGTTCATTACTATTAAAAACAAACATGAATAACACACCAGAAAATCTATACGTTGAGTTAACTAATTTAGAACGAATAACTAATGACAATTCATATCTTTGAACAAGGTTTGAATAAACCCTATTCAATTTGAAGGAACAGATTTGATTAAGTATTATGCGTACTTCTGAAAAATATATAAGTATGCTCAGCTACAAGTTTTTGCACAAAGAATAAATGCTTTGTTTGGAAATACATTCATGTACTAACAGCTTTTTTTCACAGCTGAAAGAAGCGGTGCGTGCGTACGAGTTCGTAATAGACTGAATGCACAACTCTGATAAAAAGTTAATAAAATTTCTTCTTATCACAAGAAATATAACAAAATGCTGGATTTTCTCTCAAAGATATTCGTACAATATCACAGTATCACACAATATAATCAATAGCTACATTTTAAACTATTAAAACGTTAAGTAGAACGCAATTCAAAGCGGAGAGGAAGCCAATCCGATCAACAAAAAATTACAGCAACTAAGTAAGCAACAACAGCTCACTAAAATTACCGAGCTGAGATGTTTCTCTCCGGCTTTTGTAGCTTTTTAAATCGGCCGCTCGAGACAGTTCTAGCAATTTCTGGAAAGCAAGAAGAGTAGAATTACGGTTACGACCAGCATAGTAGCAAATTACATTTATTCAAATTAAATATCAATTAGAGATAAACTTTTATTGGATGTTAAATGAACGTGCTCCTGTATTTTTATTTTTCCGGTGTAGCTTTCTCTTAGAATATGTCACGTGCTGCATTGCACTAGGAAATAAAACAATTTAGTTATAACTCTACTAAAAAAATGTCTTAACTAAAAGCGAAATTCGTAACAGAAGAAAAACCGATTGATCGGTGAGCATTTACAATCCGCGATGAAGATAATTTCTAATGATTTCACTTGCAAAGATACTTGCCCAGGAATGAAAATTAAATTATCGAATATTGAAATTAGTGATTTCTTCTTTAAACTTTTATTATAATTTATGGTAGTAGAAACAGAGACTACATTAGTAAAAGGTAGCGGATTGAAACAGTCAACCAATCTGTGGGGCAATACTTTTCATCAGTCAGATTATTAATCAATTATATCTAAAAAATTCTGTCACCGACAACCTATTAACAACATTTTAATAACTGCCAATCTAAATCAAAAAGGAAAAATCGAAATTTATACAGATGTCCCAAAGACTGAACTCAGGATTAAAAGTAACTTCATCCATCTAGACAAGCAACAAGTCACTCACACATAGAAAAGAAGGCTGAATTCAAAAAACTCAATTTTTCAAAAGCAATTAAAAAAATCTGATGTGTACACCACATGACTTCCTTGTGCGGAATATTAAATTATACGCATTTTTTCCCGCCTTTCATTTAAACTTATTTCCACGATCTTCATTAGAGATACACTGGTGTGCAAAAATTAAGGACGAGACGCTTTTTTCAATATAACTTTGTACAAAAGCTTTCCAAATCAACACATTTAATACCATAAGATCCCCAATACGTAAGGACATGAGTAATGTAAGCAACACTTACTAAAAGAGAAATCAGAGGGATAAAAAGAAGCTTTATTGAAAAAGTAGCATGGAGCGCAATGCGACTGAAGGCCGAAACATCCCTGTGATGGGTGTCCAGCAAGAAACATCCGGTCTTTAATAGGGGATATGATCTCCCCCGACAACTAGGCAGGTTTTACATCATTTGTGCATGCTGGATATGTGGTTGTTAATGAGCTGTTGAGACACTGCTGCTCGTTCCTCTTGTAGCACCAATCGCAGTTTCGGAATCGTTACTGGCGATAAGTTACGTGCTGCCACGGGTCACCCTAGTAAGTTCCGTACATGCTTGACAGGACTTAGATTCAGAGACCTTGCCGACCAATCCATGTGTTCAATATCTTCACTCTCCAATAGCTCTCTATAGTTCGACAGTAACTGTGCGATGAGGTGGAGCGTTGTCGTCCATGAAGAGGAACTGAGGACCCATAGCCCTTGTGAAAAGACGCATGTAAGGAAGAAGAACCTCGTTACAATAGCAGTCCCAGGTGACGAACCTCCTTGGAAGATATGAAGGTCGGTCCGGCTACCCAGCATTATGTCTGCTCGAACGAGAACTCCGCGACCTCCAAAACAGTCCCTTTTGATGATGTTGAAGGGGTTATTGCGTGTTCCCCGCTCTGTCCAGATGTGTATGTGTCTAGAATCGCAACTCAGACTAAATTTGCTCTCATCTGTAAACGCCTGTGTCATGTGTCCAGCGATTTCTCCCGCTGCCGCCTGTTTCTTCTGGCCTGTAAGGCAATATACCGGTCATCTGCGGGTGTGGTTCCTTGTGGACGACCGCTACTAAACCGTCGGATAGCTGTTCCTGTAGTTTGAAATTGTCTCCAAAGTCGTGAAACGATGCTGTGAGCAATTCCGAACTTTACAGCCAGCCTTGTCACACTGCGGCCTTCCTCCAACTTCACAATGATTCGACCTCGGGTAAAAGCATCCAGATGTCGTCTAACAGATTGATTATTCGCCATTTCTCGCTGAGGCAGCAACTCGGTGTGATTTTAACTGCTATACGGCTTGCAGTCTCTTTGCCAGAAATACTGATCTTACACCGACAACATGCTTTATACTACTCAGACACTCCCCCATTACATCTACCGGCATATCTGCGCATGTGCTACCGTACATCACCTTACTTAATCTCTTGATTGGTCTTCTGTCTGCTCTGCCTCTTCGTTCAGCTGATATGCTAATTTTTCGACTTCGTCCTTAATTTTTGCACACCAGTGTATATTTCTCATATAATTAGTTCAGTTCTTGCTTCGCGACAGGCCAAAAATACATAAAAAACGGAAGATATTTATATTAAAAATTGAAAGATATAAAAAAACATAAAATACCAAATACAGTTAAAACAATTAAAAAAATTAATTTACAATAAAAAAAATTAATTTACAATTATGCAAAAACAAGCAATTCGGCAGATTTTTTGGTTCACAAACCTGGAAGTTTATTTTTTGTCTCACTCGGCAAAAAGACACTGAAGGCGTCGAAAGTGACTCAATTTATTGTGAACGCTATGCTGAGTCAATATATGAGATAATTTAATATCTTAAATGATAATTCCGGAAGGGATTAAGCATGATTTAATTCGCAATAATAAAAGAAGACCTTATCTTTGTTCTTGCAAACTTAGTTTCTCTAGATTGGCAAAAGATCCATTATTCTGCTAAGTTTCAAATGTAAACAAATATAGCTGCTATGTTAAACAAAAATTAGGCTTAGCCTCACTTAAACAGCTTTTAAATTGTTGATAATTCTTCAACTATAATATGCAGGTTAACTAAAGGCATAAAAACCTTAACCGGAAGGTAAGAACAACATAATTAAATTGCTTTTAAAGCCAAAAATGCACAATTTACAAACATATAAGAATAACGAAACTGAGCTCATTGAGCCGAGTAACAGAGTGGATATACATATATTTATATACTGTTGGTGCGGCCGACTTTCAACCAAAATAGGAGGTGCACATGTACATGTTATAGCAGTCCTATATACAAAATTCCAACGTTTTGAGGCTATTCGTTTTTAAGTTATGCTAGATACATTCATATATACGTATGTACGTACACACGTACGCCACGAAAAAACCCATTTTAAATCAGTATAATAATTTTTTTTTGGAAAAATAGTCCTTTATTCTTTCCTTAAGTACAGATGTCACGCAAAAACATCGTTGAGTTCGATAACGGTCAAAATGCATATACCATATTTTCTTTGAAATATGGTACCCGAAATTCTTCAGGATTTAAATACTTCCTTTTTACTTCGTACAAGGAAGTAAAAACATTAAAATACGCTAGACATTTTTTACAGATGCACTCTGTTATATTCAGAGATTTGGCTTCCGGATTAGCAAACATTGCAAGGCAGCATAGCCCATTAGTACACTAGATTCAGAAGTTTCTCCTGAGTACATTAGCTTGTAGACTACATCTTTATTGGCTCCAAGCGCACATGAGCTTCAAAAGCGCGTTTAATACTCATAGTCCTACCAGAGGGACGATTTGGGGATAGCACAGTATTGTATATTTGCTAGCAAGTAAGTTCTTTTGAAGTTTTGTATAACTATGTTCTTATATAACAGCGTAATTCGTACGATCATGTACACTGCGCCCCCCCCCCAAAAAACCGCTGAAACTTTCTAAATTTTAAATTACGTCTAAAGGGGCTTTTTTTTAACATTTTGTGTATTTCCTTTATTTATTAAATATCGTGTTCTTCGCACTTAAACTATAAAATTCAGTTCAAGAACAATATCGCAAAATAATTTTAAAATGAGCATATCTTTAGAATTTCCGATACACAGTCTAGCACGCTGGAGATAAAAAAAAATTTTTTTTTTATGTACAATGTTAACACTGCTCGCTTTGGAATCGTTGAGTTTGTTTATCAAAAATTAAAGGTTTACAAATTATGAGATCGATAATAAAACAAATTCCAAATTTGAGCTTCCAGATGCCCATATTCGGGTGGAAACGTTGAATATTCAAAATTGGATGTCTCTAGGTGCCGTTGTTTTATCACAATGCGAGAAACATGCATACATTTACGCAGATTCTTCTTTATTTAATATATAGGGCGATAATATTTGGTGGCAACTATTTGAAAAGTGAAACAACGCTTTTAGTGAATCCACGCAAAATGCCAAAACGAAATTAATAGTCCTTCCGAGCAAATTGCCCCTTTGGACTACTTGAAAAAAATTAAAAATGGTAGGACGGTATAATAGAAAGAAATCCTGAATTTCGTAGATTCATTTAATACCAACCAAAAACTTTAGGATTCGCGAAATCTTAGAAAATACACAAAAATTGCTTGAAATAATCGCGGATAGCATTATTAATCTAGCTTAATTAATACTGTTATCTTGTGGTTAAATTTAAATGTTAAATTTAAAGGCGTTTTGAATTGTTCCAAATTATGAATCTTTCGCCAGAGTTGATCTGAATTTAACGCAGTTTGACAGATTTCGGCGGATCGTGTTTATGGGCCTCTAGTGTGGGTAGACGATACGAACCGTTTCTCACTAGATAAGGAAATCCTCTAGACGAGTCACGTAAACCAGATGTCAGGAAAAAAATTCGCGTTTGGGGAGAAAGAATGTATTCTCGGAAAAAGAGGATGACTCGTAGCAATCCAATACATCAAGTGACATTTGCAATGACCCGGATCGAAGGCTACAGAACTAAATAGCGATTTATAATGCCTAAATATCCGGAGAAGATATGTAAGTAATGTATCGGATTAGAATAAACCCTCTCTAAGACGACCATTCAGGTTTGACACGATTGTGATTTTTTTATGGAGGTGGTTTCGTTTCAGATAGAATGAAAATGACCGCAATATTACGGTAGGCCATATATATCGCATGTTATGATTTGCATAATAGATTTAGGCAATTTAACAGTTTGTGAGTCTGTTATAGAAAATATTATAGCCCCAAAAGTACGTATATAGATTTATTACTATCATTACATTAATTAAATTAGGAATTAATGCAAAGATTATATTGTAAGCCGGAAATAAACGTCACCGAAGAATTTATTTTATATTTAATTTTCTTAAATACTGTAGGTAAATAATATTTCAACTTGTGGAAAACAAGTCTTATATATTTATTTTTTTAAATCTCAAAAGCTTAATAATACATTATTTAGTAATTCATTAAACATTCAAGTTTATGAAAATATTCATGAAATGAAATCTATCTACTTGATTTCCTCTTTAGTTACTTCTTTTTTCGAACAGTAAATCGTCAACTTATCCAGTGTTTAAAAATAGTTTTTCTGAAAGCAGTTTGAACTTCATGAAGTAAATCCGTCATCTTATTTTCTTCTAAATTATGGTCTAATTGCTTCAACTTGTTTCAACCTCCACAGCCATGATTTCTGAACCATCCTCCTGTGGTAGAATTTCTTTTTTGCTTTTTAGATATTAAATTTTGTAAAATTTGGTGCCAAATTTACGGAGGAATTTAAACATCTATATTCGCGCATTTTTTTTTTTTTTTCAGTTTGTGCCAAGAATAATTCACTTGGTGAACTTCTTAATTTATTTCAACCTATTTTCCTTTCCTTTTTACTTCCTTGTACGAAGTAAAAAGGAAGTATTGTGATCTCGAAATATTTCGGGTATCATATTTCAACGAAAATATCTATTTTGAACGCCATCGTATGCAATTTAACGATGTTTTTGAGTGACATTGGCACGTAAGAACAGAATAAAGGACTTTCTCCCCAAAAAATAAAATTATAAAACTGATTTAAAATGGATTCTGAAGAGATTTTTTTCTTGGCGTCTGTGCGTACTTACTTACGTATGTATGTATGTATCTCACATAACTCAAAAACGAGTAGCCTCAGAACGTTGAAATTTTGTATACAAGACTGCTATAACGTCTAGATATGCACCTCCTATTTTGGTTGCAATCGTCCGTCCAAAAGTATATAAATTTATGTATACATATATCCACTCTGTTACTCGGCTCGGTAAGTTCACTTTTTTTATGCTTGTATGTTGGTAAATTGTGCAATTTTTGCTTTAAAAATGGTTGAATTATGTTGTTCTTATCTTCCGGTTAATGTTTTTATGCCTTTAGTAAATTTGCATGCAAGATTTGTAGCATTATGAACAATTTAAAAGTTTGTAACGGTTTACTGTCTATCTTTTGTGCAGAAACTGGAGAATAGTGACTGCACCGAAGAAGGGTTAAAACTACCCTTTATTAAACTCTTTAAATTATTTACAATGCGTGAACTTGACGCTAACATACTACGTCTCTGCTTGGACGGTAACGGAAACAGTAGAACTAAAACTCAAGAATTCAAGATATTAACAAGTAGTGCAGTTAAACTACAGGGCTCATACAGTCCTATATCCTACAGCGCGTAGATGAGTCTAGTGGCAGCAAGGTAATAGCTGTAAAGCCACGTCTAACCGGCAATAAATGCTAAGCCGAAGCTTGCGTTACAACTACGCACAGAGATTTCCCAGACTCAGTCTTACTTTCCCCAGTAGAACATCGATATTTAAACTTTTTCTCCCACAGGTAGAATTTGCATCCCTTACGCGCGCTACTAAATTTAAATATTCTGGCACTGACAATTAGGGGAATGAAGGCTTATAGGAAAGTAACTTGAAATTAAATTTAACGGGTTGTTTAAAACAAGTATAAATCCCTGTAAGTTGTTTAAATCCGGCTAAGCCTAATCATTTTTCTCATGGCGGACATATTTGTTTACATTTGAAATTTAGGAGAATATTGGATTTGTTGCCAATCGACAAAAACTAAGCTTCACAATAGCAAAGATAACGCCTTCTTTTATTATTGCGAATTAAATCATGCTTAATCCATTCTGGAATTTATTCGAGGAAATAAGTGTTTTAAGATTCACTTCGAAATTTTTAATATAGGTATCTTGAGCTTTATGTCTGTTTGGCTTGTCACGTAGCGAGAACTGAATTAATTGAATGAGAAATACTGAATCGTCTGGGAAAACTGTTTTATATATATATACATCGTTTCAAGTTTATTATAGTATTTGAATACAATATGTGGCAACGATTAGATAATTCTTCAGATGATATGCATAATTTTTGTGCATTCTGAGTTATAAAATGAATGAGATGTAACGCCGTTAAGTGTCGCTGTTAAGTTAAGAATGTCGCTGTGGTAAACAAGTATAGTGAATTTTAAAGAGTGCATTTATTCTACTGTGGTTTATGCGCTATCGACGAATAGATTCAAGTCAATCCAATAAGTTTAAATGAAATGCAAAATGTGTATAATTGAATATTCCGTACAAGGAAGTCATATGTTGTACACATCAGATTTTTTTATTTCATAGGCATAAGTTTCGGATTTAGGTGTTGAAAAGTTCTTTTGATAATACTGGTTAATACTGTGTGCCGGTATTAACCAGTTATTAATACTGTGTGCCGGTGAAGAGAGATTTTACTGCATTTGGTGTACCGGGAAATAAAAAGAAGTTAGTGTAGATCAACAACGGCTACTGGGATTCGTCCCACTCGTGTATTGAAAGCTGTTGGCAAATAAGTGGTTTATTTTAGATAACATATGATTTTTATGTTAATTCTTTCCTGTAACTGCTTGTACTTACTGTACTTTGTTCAACTTTAATCAGAATGCAAATTACATAGAGTTTAAATGCTGAGCAAATATGTAATTTAAGAGGAGAGTTCTGGCAACATGCCAGGAAGCATATTATTTTTGTGAGCCGTTTATCTTTTCTCCGATCACTGAATGATTTGGTTAAATTTTCCAGTGTTTACGCTAGACGTTGAGTCTGTTGTGTTGTATGTATCCAAACATTTTGTGTTTCTAAGATCCCGCAAGGAGCTGTGTTTTGTCAAATTTTTTAGGAATTTTGTAAAATTTTAACTACACCTGCAAGATAATGAGGGCGAGAATTCTTCCGTAGCAAAGAAACGTTGCAGCACATCGTTTATTAGACTTAATCTCATGTAAAGGATAGCAAAAAGTTCAATCTTTGGTTCGAAAAGTTTGTCCCACATTGTTTTATATTATTATTTTTATTTTCATTGTTAAGAAATATTATTTTAAGAAACATTTGTTTGCTTTACTTCAAAACTCATATATATACATTATTTCCCACGCAGTTTTTTTTCAAGTCCAAAAGGGCTTTGTGCCTGAAGGACTGTTGTTTTCGTTTGGCGATTTTGCGTTGAATCACTATAAACTGCTATATCACTTTTCAGATTGTTGCCACCAAAAGTTATCGCCCTATATTATATTTAAGGAAATTAAATAATGAAGAATCTGCATAAATATGTATTATTTCTCAAAATGTGATAAAACAACGGTACCTAGAGCCATCCAATTTACGTTTCCTCCCGAATATGCACATCTGGAAGCCCAAATTTGAAATTTGTTTTATTATCTATTTAATATTTTATAAAACTTAAACGAATTTTTGATGAACAAACTCAACGATTTAAAAGCGAGCAGTGGCAACACTCTACGGGAAAAACAAAATTTTTTTATCTCCAGCGCGCGGAACTGTGTCTCGGAAATTCTAAAGATGCGCTCATTTTAAATTATTTTGCAATATTGCTGGTAAACTGAATTTTATGGTTTGAGTGGGAAGAACATGATATTTAATAAATAAAGGTAACACACAAAATGTTAAAAAAAACGCCTATTTGGACGTAATTTAGAATCTGACACCTTTCAGATTTTTTTAAAATTTTAATAGTCCAAAGGGGGGCAGTTTGCCCAGAAGGATTATTAATTTCGTTTTGGTATTTTGCGTTGACTCACTAAAAGCGTTGTTTCACTTTTCAAATTGTTGCCACCAAGTATTATCGCCTTGTATTATATTTAAAGAAATTAAATAATGAAGAATCTGCATGAATGTATGTATGGTTCTCCCACTGTGATAAAACAACGGTACCCAGATCCATCAAATTTTGAATACTGAAAGTTTCCACCCGAATATGGGCATCTGGAAGCACAAATTTGAAATTTGGAATTTGCTTTAATATTGATTTCATATTTTGTAAAACACTAACGAATTTTTGATTAAGAAACTCAACGATTTCAAAGCGAGCAATGGCAAAACTGTACAAAAAAAAAAAAAAAAAACATTTTTGTCTCTAGGCGCGAGACCGTGTATCGGAAATTCTAAATATATGCTAATTTTAAAATTATTTTGCGATATTGCTGTTGAACTGAATTTTATGGTTTAAGTGCGAAGAACATGATGCTTAATAAATAAAGATAACACGCAAAATGTTACCAGTTTCCCTTAGAAAATCCTCCACGAAGGCATCCCTTCCCTTAGGCAGATAGCCCTCGAGTGCTGTGCCATAATTATATAAACCGATCCTTTGGAGAGAATGAACGTCTCTTATTTCCCAACTTTAAACAGAATCTCAGCTTCACATCTCATCTTTTAGTTGAGGTATTATAAGGCATTTGTCCCGCCTTCTTCGCATGCCTTCGTGGTGTTGTGGTTAGCACACTTGACGCGTATTCGAGAGGTCCGTGGTTCGAGTCCCGGCGAGGGCATTGCCCATTTTTCATGTCTCCTGCTTCCATATAAATCCTAATGTTTCTAAAGTGGTGGGCGAACTAATAAAGGTGGTGGATGATGATTCTCCACCACTAGGATTTGGCGATTGGGTTCCCTTAATGCCCAGTCGCCCTTCAGAAGGGGAAGTATGTAAGGTATTGCTCCTGCCTTCTTAGCATGCCTTCGTGGCGTAGTGGTCAGCACACTCGGCGCGTATTGGAGAGGTCGGTGTTTCGAGTCCCGGCGAGGGCATTGCTCGTTTTTCGTGTCTCTTGCTTACAAATAAATCCTAATAACTCTAGAATATCACCTGCCAAACGCCAACATTTGGTAATTTTTAGCTAAATCTTCGTAACATTGGGCAGATCGTCTAGATGTTGAGCATGGAGCCTTTAAATCGAATTCACATAACATGAGTTGTATTGCAGTACTTTACCTCAGTTAAACTAGTATGCATGAGTTTAATTGGAAATTCATATATTTACTTTTTTGTATAATTCCATAAAGTTTTTTACTTCATCTTGTTTTCTATGTGTTTTCAATGATTGTTATATTTTATTGTAACTGAGATTGTACACATTTTTTCTTCAGGAATTTCACGTGGCCTATGTTTTTATCAAAATGGGCAATTCGCCGAGGCCTGGGGTTTGGATCCTAGAACGTTCAACGGATAATGGAAAGACCTACACACCGTGGCAATATTTTGCTGATACTCCCAGTGACTGTGTGCAGCTTTTTGGCCCAGAGACATTACAGCCTCTTGTGCGTGATGATTCAGTCATTTGTGAAACAAAATTTTCGAAAGTAGTCCCATTAGAAGGTGGAGAGGTAAGCTGCATTTCTATGTATTTTTTAAACTATTTGTGTTTCGAAATAATTTTTAAATATTCAATCTAAGAAACAAAGACTCTATCTCTTAATTTAAAAGTAAATGATCAAATTTATAACGAAACTACAATTTATGGCAACCATGTATATTGTATTGTATTAGATTCTTTGGCACATTGTTGCATTTTAATTCATCAGTCATCCTGTTTTACAGTTACAAGTAAGACTGTGACCAAACCTTATTATTATTATTGCTATTATTACTGTTAAGAGTTTTCTAAATATGAAAATAGTTTGAGTGAAATTATGTGTGAAATTGTAGCATATTTTGCATAATGTAACATGAAATGTTTGAAAGAGACGAAGCTCTGCCGGAAAAATAAGAATACAGGGCAAGTCTGTTTAACATTGAGTAAATGGCTATCTCGCTAAATTGGCTATATATCACCAAGTTGGCGATGGTTTTGGTAACTAATTTTTGTCGCCAAAGTTGGAGGGATATTGCCAAAATAGCCGAACTTGGCGATCATTTGGCGATATTTTGGTCCAGTCCTTGCATAACTATAATTGGTACTGTTGTAATAATTGTAATTGATCCCTATGTGTAAGTGTAACCGTATCCAGCCCTTATGTGTAACTTTAAGCGTAAATTTTTTTCAGTAGCTCCGAGAAATGGAAGGTACTAGAGATTTCTCGACGGCCAGGATAAAATTTTATAAGCCTGGAGAGAGTATCAGTTTCTCAGTTCAGAGTCGAGTATAGAGTATCGAGATACACACGCTACCCAATGAATTAGAAACCCAAGATCAGTATTTAATTGGACCACCTTTTACACGGATAACTGCTCTGATTCGTTTGGACATGAGTCTGCATGTTCTGGACATCTACAACGTCAGCTAGATCAGCATCTTTGTTCATTTCCAAAGAAATGAATTATATTTATGATGGCATCCTTTGGCATGTATAGCTCCTGAACTTTTTATTAGTGTAGCACCAAATACGTGACATTTGGCAATTTTGCCTGCTGCTAAAAGAGATGAGGATGATAGATATAGCATGCTTCTGGAATGCAATTACTTCCAGAGAATACCATGCATTGGTTATGCAGCTTTTTAGATCTTGCAAATTAGATGGAAGAGAAGAGTGGTGTCTGATGCATCTTTCCACTATATCCCACACATTTTCTATAGGGTTAAGAAACGGGATATGCGGTGGCCAGGGAAGTTTTTAGAAGTGGGACTGATGTTCAGTGAAACAATTTTGAACATTTCTGGCACGATACATTATCGTCCATGCAGTAACCGTCGCCGTCAGAGTAAAACATTACACTGACCCTGCACGTTTAGCATTACACTTATGTTACCAAAAATGCGTTAGCTTTTCGTGGGCGTTGTGAAGATATAAATACTAGTTATAATGGCAATTTCTTATCGCAGGTTAAATTATTAAATAAATATGATAAATTTATGAAACAAATTTTAGAACGCCAGCTGGAAGATTGCGATATTTGAGCCCTACCATACAATATGAATTAATTCAATCTTCCTTGCCGTAGTTTAGAAAACATTTTGGGGAATCAGTAAATTTGGTTAGTATAAATTTGGTTTCGTTGATCTTCCTTTTGTTCTTCATTATTATGAACCTTTCAAGGCACACACCTTTCAAGCTATATCGAAGGCGGATCATACGTATGTTTGTAGTTTTAAGACATGTTCATATTCCAACAGACGATATTTCAGAGTTCGTAAGTTTTATAAATAAACATTTCCTGAATTTTATGTTGTAAGAGATCATTCTTTCGAAGGACTGAAAGAATTCATTCTCAGTTTCTTGAATGAAAAGAAATTCCAATTAAAACGTGTTATGTTCAAGAATATGAAGCCGCTTATGTTATGAGTAATGTCTATAACGGCCTTCAGCAAAAGAAAAAAACTAATTTGCGCACTGCTCGTTCACAATCTAAAACTCGTCATTAAGGACGCTGTAAGTGGTTGTACAGAAATTGCATCATTTTTTGATATATTACGAAATGCATATTTATTCTGGGCGAAAAGTATAAACCGATGGGAGTTTTTAATAAATTTTACAGGTGAATCAGAAATATCGCTTAAAAAACTAAACCTGACTCGTTGGTTAGGTAGGATTAACTCGTTAAATGCATTGAAATTACGTTATGGTGACATTCTAAAAGTTTTAACTCAAATTTATTTTAAAAGCAATGAAAAAGAAAAATGGGAAGAAGAAAAAAGGAAAATGGGAAATTTTGAATTTATTGTTATTTGTATATTTATGCATGAAATATTGAATGAAATAAATTGCGTTTCAAAAGTATTACAGAAAACTAATACATGTCTAAATGAAGACACGCCATTTTTAAATAACGCTTGCTCAAAGAAACTATGAAACGAATTTGAACGTATTTTAGTACAATCGAAGCAAATTTAATGAAAATGGGATATATTTCAGAGCTTTTAACTAAGAAACAAAATAAGACAAAATGTCGTTTTGATAAACTTCTAACACATCATAAATTTAAATTCCATGAAGAATGCATTAAAATGAATGTATTTTACTGCATTTTAAACAGCAATTCAGCGCAAATAAATTTTTGATTTATGGGCATGACAAATGTGAGAAATTGATTTCGTTTTTCGCAATATCTTTATGTAACCTATGCTAAGGTAAACTGAATTAATACAAAATTATGACAGTTTAGTAGATATTTATTCTGAAATATTGTCGCCAGAAATTCCTCTACAATTTATAAATGAACTACAGTTGTGTAAAGATGGCTTTAATGAAAGTATCACCATTCAAGAATTTGAGAACTTAAATTTAAAAAAAATGACGTTCACTGCAAAACGACTGTGAAATTTATCCAGTTTTCTTTTTTTTTTAACGATCTGTGTAGCTGTTGCTGTACTAGAAAGGTCGTTTTCCAAGCTAAACATCATTAAAGATTGCAGAAAATACGACTGGACACAAACACGCGCGCGCGCAAAAAAAAAAAAAAAAAAAAA
>KK112356.1:86096-194710 GCA_000611955.2 Stegodyphus mimosarum
GTTAAGTGTTTTAGTTGCTTTTCCACCTATTTTATTTGTCATTTGAGCATAACAGTAAATTACCATACGTAGCGTTCTGAACTTTCGCATTCTGGAGGTAAACTGATTGAAATTAAAATTTTTTCCTATGCTTCTTACTTAGGTGTCTCTGATTTTTGCTTTTCAATTTAAGAATTGAATTAGGGATTTCAATAATTTTCATTTACGTTTACATGTGTATCATTTAGACAAACGTGTATTACTGGAAGTAAGCTGTATATCAATTTTCAATTAGGCTTTAAAACATTTAAAATTAATCAAGGTTGCGAGTTAATTTTTAAGTAATAATTAATAACTCTACTTTATTGGAGCAAAGGCGAATTCAGAAGAAATGGTGCTTAGATTATTGATTAGATTGAGCAAGTTTAAAGCAGTATTATTTTAGGTAATTTGAAGGTTTTGTTGGAGGATGAGTGCTAAGTAAAGTTCAAATTCTATTGAACCAGAGAACTTACAGTTTAATTTTGACTTTCAGAAATTTTTTTTATTCTTTTTATGAATTATTTTTAAAAAATATTTTACCATATACATTACATCATAGGAAAATAATTGACCTATAAGTATTGATGGATTATTTTTTTTCCTTTTCCTTTAGAATGCAACTGTAATCCAGCAGGCGTTCTACCAACTTTCCTCGGATGTGGTAGTCTTACAAGTGGTAAACTCTGTGAATGTAAAGAGCGCGTAAGTGGACGAATTTGCAATGAGTGTAAACCATTGTACTGGAATCTGAAAATAAGTAATCCTTTGGGTTGTGAAGGTAATCAAGTTATTTTCTCATTTTTCTTTGAAATGTAATTTTTGTGGAAAACTGTTTCATTTGTAACGAATAACCATGAGTTACATGTTAAAAATCAACGAATTTGCAATGAGTGTAAACCATTGTACTGGAATCTGAAAATAAGTAATCCTTTGGGTTGTGAAGGTAATCAAAATATTTCCTGATTTTTCTTTGAAATGTAATTTTTGGGAAAAACTATCTCATTTGTAACAAATAGCCATGAGTTACATGTTAAAATTCAATGAATGTAAATTATTGAACTGAAATCTGAAAGTAAGTAATCCTTTGGCTGTAAAGGTAATCAAAATATTTCCTCATTTTTCTTTGAGATGTAATTTTTGTGAAAAACTACCTCATTTGTGATAGTCAGAAATATGATGTTACAAATAGCCGTGAGTTACATGTTAAAAATCAACGAATTTGCAATGAATATAAATTATTGTACTGGAATCTGAAAATAAATAATCTTTTGGGTTGTGAAGGTAATCAAAATATATCCTGATTTTTCTTTGAAAGGTAATATTTGCGAAAAACTATCTCATTCATAACAAATAGCCATGACTAAGATACAATAACACGAGGAACAAATTTTAATTTAGAAGTCAAACTACAAACTGAGGGATTAACCATGGGAAGCCCCTTCAGTCCCATCCTGGCTTATTATGAATGCATGCATTATTATGAATCAAAATTGTTTGAAACTTGAAACTTCTCGGTATGGTTCCGCTACATGGACGATGCTTTTACCCTGTTTGAAGGTAATAAAGATAATTTAAATAAAGTTCTTTCAAGAATGAATTCCACTGATCCTGCTATTCAGTTCACTTTCGAACTTGAGACTTGCAATTCTCTTCCGTTTCCCGACATTCTGGTTCCACGTAACACATCTAACTTCAGTACTACGGTTAAGCGTAAACCTTCATCGGTTTGCTTTCCACCACACTTCAAATCATGCCATCCGGAACTAAACTAAAGTTAGCTTCATTTTATTCCTATGTTTTCCATGCTCTTCAAGTTTGCTCCTCCAAACTTTCCCTTGATGAAGAACTAAATTATTTAAAAGCAATAGCTATTGACAGGGGCTTTTCACCCAACATTATTCAATCAAGCAGTTAAAAAATTCTCTTCTCAACACACCAAAAGGCAAACTCTTGTTTTAGGAGATTATAAAAATTCTGTTGTCATTCCCTTCTTTCCATCAGTTAGCTATAAAGTTGCACATATTTTACAGAAATTTAACTTTCGGGTTGTTTATTCTCCCATCAATAAAATTCCGAGTTCCATACTCAAAGACCCCGTTCCGGATATTAATTCCTGGAATATTTACAGGATTCCTTGCCAGTGTGGTATAATTTACATTGGCCAAACTAAGACAGCCTTAAAATTTCGCGTTAAGGAACATGAGGCATATGTTAGAAAAAAAAGGAAACACAGAAGTTTTCTGTTGCCCAACATTGTTGGTCCGAAAATCACACTTTCAACTTTTCTGCTGCCAAAATTATTCAAAAAACATCTTCTATTGGTGAACTGCATTTTCTAGAGGCATTTGACATTCAAAAAAATCTTTCTGTTCTAGTTAATGACCCTAATTCCAATCCGTCTTTGCCTTCAGCCTTTAAAGAAATTATGTTTTAGTTCTGGTTCCAATAGCTTGTCTCCTGTCCAGGCTTTCTTATCTCATCTCATCTAATGATTATATCTTATCTCGTTCATATGCGCTTTTGCAGCTGAGGATGGTGGTTCCGTAAAACCATCCAAACTAGTCCTGTGAAAATTTGAAAATATAACGCAGTATTTTTGTTTTTGACTTCTAAATTAAATAGCCATGAGTTGCATGTTAAAAATGTTTCACATAATTGATATTGTATATATATATGTTTAACAACGCTTTTTTAAATTTTGTAATATCTTCATAAACTTTGTTTTTTGATGTTAGATCAGCAAGTAATATTTGCTTAGCATTTCTGCCCCCCCTTGCTTTTACATAATAGTCATCAGTCTTTAAGACTCTTGTAAGGTTTATCCTAAGTTTTTACCAGTTATTCTAGTTATTCTAAGTTAAAACTCTCCTAATTTCAGCTTACAATTTCCTACCAGAATGTGTTTTTAGAATAGCGTTTTAAAGCAAATGAGTAAGGGTAGTATTTAAGTCGAAATTCTTGTGATTTCGAGAGCCTACGTGACCAGTCTCAAGCGTTGCTTTCAAAACATCGAAACAAAGGGCTTCTTCTTGTATCACCTCTTCAATTCTACCTCGTATGGAGAAGTTTCATCTTCGGACCTCATCATATATCAGGCCCATTCAAGATTATCTGAGTATACTGTTCAAGAGCAGGAACGAATTATCCTCCTGAATACCTGGAAAAACACCAAAGCATCAAACTTCGAGAGAAACAGCCTCAGAGTTTCTGACTAGTGTGCGTTTGCCTTTTGGCCACGTTTCTAAGCTGTTACTACGCTTGGCCGTATTACAAGCCCTTGATAGATTCGCTAGCTAATTCGATATTTAGGGACCAGCTACTTAGAATTTTGATAGCTTCGGCTGTATCTCTTTATTAATTTAGAAATCAAGCAACAAAAATCAGCGTTATATTTGCAAATTTTTACAGGACTAGTTTCGATTGCATTGCCAAGCATTGTTGGTCCGAAAATCACACCTTCAATTTTTCTGAAGCCAAAAGTATTCAGAAAACATCTCCCAATTGTGAATTGGATTTTCCAGAGGCGTTTCACATTCAAAAAAAATCTTTCTGTTCTAGTTAACGATCCTAATTCCAGTATATCTTTGAATTCAGCCTTTCAGGAAATTATGTTTTGTTTCTTGTTGCATTAATAGATGGCGCCAGTAGCTTAACTCCTGACCAGCCTTTCTTATCTTACCTTATCTAATCACTATATCTAATCTCGTTCATTTGGACTTTGACAGCTGAGGTAGATGGGTGGCTAAAACCATCGAAACTAGTCTTGTTTGCAAATTGTAAATTTTGCAAAAATTTGCAAATGTAAGGCTGATTTTTGTTATTTGACTTCTAAATTAATACTTGTTCGGCGTGTTATTCTATCTTAATTTATATTTCTTTAGTTAGGCATTAGTTTAAGTTCTTATTTTGTATTATTTTGAGTTCAAGCCCAAGTGGAGGCTTTACTGTACGCTCTGAGAAAGGGGCCAACTTTTCATTTTTATTTTGAGCAATAAAGGGTAGTTAATCCTTCTCGAGTTTGCGTTTCTATTACTGAACTAAAGCGATTATTTTCTGGTATTTTTTTAAAGCAGGACTGGAGCAATGCCCTCGCCGGGACTGGAACCACGGACCTCTTGAATACGCGCCGAGTGTGCTGACGACTACACTACGAAGGCATGCCAAGAAGACGGGAGAAATACCTTATAGATAAAAGAGTAGAACCCCACAATCTGAACATGATCATCACACATTATGCAATTTTTAGCATGTTGTTTATTGTAGCTAATTAATAATTATAAAAACTTTTAACCTGGATGGTATTCATAACATGAATTAGGATATCGAAATTATTTTAAAGTACTTCATAATCAGTGGGATTATTTTCAATAAATTTAGTCGAAAATATTTAAATTTTTAGTTCTGTTGGAGCCAACTAAGCATACAATATAAAATAATGAATATTTAAAAGTTGTAAGCTTTGATTGTTATCCTTGAGGTCAATTTGCTCTGGCTGTTACTTAGCGGCAGCTTACTTTGCGTTCGTCGTAGATACCGGTAACACATGACCATATTCTAGAAAATTATAATGCACAAAGCATTATTTGTCCTAAAATATAATTGATTTCTTTGTAGAGCATTAGGTTATTTTAGAAACAGGAGAGATGAAGAATTAACAACGCCTTCACCGCGACTCGAACCACGGGCCTCTCGAATATACGCGCCCACAGTGCTGACCACTACACCACGAAGGCATGCGAAAAAGGGGGAAGAAATACCTTATACACTCGCCATTTTAAAGGACGCCTAAGTTTCAGGGAACCCAATCGCCAAATCCCGGTGGTGGCGAATCATCAGCCACCACCTTTGTAGTTCGGGCGCCAGTGTAGAACATTAGGTTATTTTAGAAGCAGGAGAGGTGAAAAATTAGCAACGCCTTCACCGGGATTCGAACTACGGACCTCCGGAATACGTGCCGAGCGTGCTGACCACTACACCACGAAGGCATGCGAAGAAGGGGGAAGAAATACCTTATAACTTTATTGAAAGCACATAGTGTTGCAATGAAAATTCATCATTAGGAAGTAAAGAAAATAAATTGTAATTATATTTTCATATTTCGCATCGATTTTTCCTTAGCAGAAAATGCTTGTTTCACTAAAATTAATATTTAATATGTATTTCTGTGTGTTTATAAATAAAACACTTATTAAATAGAAGTTGATGCAACACAACTTGATGAATACTTTCATACTGTAGTTCTATTTATTAAATATTTTACGTTCTTTTTTTTAGATTGCAATTGCTTTCTGGATGGTACTGTTGGTGGAATAGCTGTCTGTGGAAGGACAAATGGTCAATGTAGTTGCAAACCAAATGTAGGTTCGCGACAATGTTCGGAATGTAAAGAAGGATACCACGAATTAGATAATGATAACTTATTTGGATGTAAAGGTATATCACCATTTATGAAATATTTTTCTAATATCCTCTGCATTGTAAAACAATTTTATTTTAGCCTATTTTTACAACATTCTAAGAATTTAAGATTTCGCCATAAATTAATGGATTACTGCAACGTGTATGCAATGCTTTTAATATATTACTGAATTATTTATATTTTACCTTCGTGTTTCTTAATCTGGATTATAAAAATTTTAGATTGCGGTTGCGATATTGGAGGATCTGTGAATAATATCTGTGATAAGCAAACTGGACAGTGTGCATGCCGACCTAGGATCAGTGGAAGAAAATGTGACAAACCTCTTCAAACTCACTATTTCCCAACACTTTTTCAGCACCAGTTTGAGATTGAAGATGGTAGAACCCCAGTAGGAACTCAAGTTCGTTATGGATATGAAGAAAATGTTTTTCCAGGCTTTTCGTGGCGTGGATATGCTGTCTTCTCTGACATACAAGTAAGTCTGACTTCAAGGAATCATTATTTATTATGACAATTATAAGATTAAAAAAAATGGCAGCACTCTAGTGGGAAAAAATCAGGCGATTTGTTTTCTATAATGTTATTGAACTTATGTAAAGAATAAGTAGTTCGGCTTTACGGATAAAGAATCCGTTTTATTTTGTAAAAATAGAAGATGAGTTTTTGATTACTATAAGATTGCAAGATTTCAAAAAAATTCAATAAAACTTTATTGGCGCAGTCTTCGTAGGATGAAGAAATCATTAGATATCTGCGAAAATCCAAGAGGTGAGACATCAAATTCTTAGTGAAAATTGATATTTTAGCAAAACATTAGTTAATTTAAAATATCGTTAAAGTTTGCCATTTTATTTTACTCATTCAGAATTGTAACAGATTGCAAGTACTAGCGTTAAGAATGTTCTGAATGAAGGGTTTGAAATATTGTTAAAGATTCAAAAAAGTTGGCAGCACTCCAGTGAAAAAAAAAATTATACTTTTTTTTATAATGTTATTGGACTTATGTAAAGAATAAGTAGTTTAGCGGTATGGATAAAGAATCCGTTTTGTTTTGTAAAAATAGAAGACGAGTTTTTAATTACTATAAGATTGTAATATTTCAATAAAATTCAGTAAAACTTTGCTATCATGATATCTATTAGTGAATGCACTCAAAAAAGCAGAAAGTTGTTGAAAATGAAAATTTTCGACCCCTCCAGCAGTACCCTTGCGAATTCGTTAAGAGATCTTCGAATTTCAGATCATAAATTACTTATGCTTTTCTCAAAAATATAACTATTAATTTTATTTGAATTATGCTGAAAACATCACCGGTAGTATCACTGGTTCATTGTTTAATTTTAACAAGAGCCCATCTGAACCTGATTTCCATAGTATTTTATTACATTCCTACTATATTAGCTCACACTCTCCCTATATCTTGTTCAAATTTTCAGTCGTTAATAAAATACTTTTTATTCATACATTCAAGTGCAAATGCATTTTTTTAAACTTGTAGTGGTTGACACTTAATGTTAATAAAGTTTTTTCACATATTAAAGTCAATTACTACTTATTTATTCCCGTTTATCGGAACTAAAGATATGCTGTTTTTATTAAATATACATACAAATAATGACCGTTTATTAAAAATTCTCGCGTGCTGTAAAAATTAATTTTATAACAACTTCTAAATAACAGTATATGAGTGTGATAAATGGGATTGCAACATTTAACAAAAATAAGTGGCAACAGTAAGACAAAGTTCTAAAGATTTTTGAAGTGTATGGAATTAAAGAATTGTAGTTTTATAGAGTTGGATGAAGCGGATGTAATGTCCCATTATGTAGCGAAAATTTCCCCCATATTTCTATGTTAACGTGATATAAAATATAACTTTTAAAATGTCTCTTGCTTCACAAACGGAGAATGAGAAAAAAAGCGAAAAGAAACTACAACGCAAACGACTATTAGAGAAAGAAAAACATACGCGTCAAGAAACGCTTCCTTCGAAAACTCTTCCTAGCAGGTCAAGCATATGTTGCCTTGAGTAGTGTGAAATCATTAGATGGAATATTAATTGAAGAAATGGACTGCTCGAAACTCACTGGAAAGGTTCCTTGCAATAATGAAGCATTACAATAGATGGATAGAATAAGAAGTTATAGACCACCATCAGCTTCATAAATTAGAAACGAAAAAATGTTAATAATGTTAATGAAAAGTCACTAAAATAAAATTTTCTTTGTTGACGTAAGTAGGAATTGACTTTAAATTTTGGTTTTTTTTATATTACTTGTTTCTGATGAAAATCGAAATTCCAAATGGAAGACACAAATGTTATAAAATTGAATCGCAATATCAGTAAAAAATTCTATGACTCTTTCACTAATTTCTTTTAACATTTGATGAGACTAGTGTTGATCATCAACATGACAAGCTAATTATTGTGTTCTTTTAATAATATCAAATTATCTGCGTGTTCAAAAATGAGCCTATTAATTTTGTTATCACAGTTTTTACTTATCTACAGTTTATCTTTCCATTCAAAAGTAATTTGTGATAGTTTAAAATTGAGCTAAACGGTCCTGTACTGTTAGAGTTACTTTTATCAATAGAATTACTTTGTTGCGTAGATAAAGCAGATGGAGCATAATTAATTGGTATGTATCTCTTGCTTTGATCTTTTTCAACTTGATTACTGTTGAATTAGAACTTCTACATGTATATTACATGACGAACCTCATCACTGCCAGATTGCGAAAAACTTTAAATAATACTGCTTGCTATCAGTAGCAGTTACTATATGCAAAGTACACTGCTCGACATTGAAAATGCAACACCAAGAAGGAGCGATCAGAAAGTGATGAAATCTGGAAAAAAGACAGACAGCAAGCAGCAATAAGTGATGTTTATTTCAAAATGATAGACAGAATACAGAGCAAGAACGGCGTGGGCTCAGTAGGATGTAGGACCACCGCAGACAGCGATGCACGGAGAAACACATCTAGGCATAGAGTCAATAAGAGTGCGGATGGTGTCCTGAGGGATTGCTCTCCATTTACTTTCAACCATTTGCCACAGTTCGTCTTTTGAACGAGGCAGGGCCAGAGTCTGCAAATGGCGTCCAGTCACATCCCACACATGTTCGATTCGTGACAGGTCAGGAGAGTACGGTGCCCAGGGAAGCATCTGTATACCTTGCAGAGCATGTTGACACATGCGAGCACTGTGTGGTCGGGCGTTATTCTGTTGAAAAACTTCATTAGGCAGCCCGTGAAGGTAGCGGTATGCCACCGGACGCAGTACATTATCCAGTATCGTTGGGCCGTCATAGTGCCGTGAATACGAACTAGAGGTGACCCGGAATCGTAGGCAATAGCGCCCCAAAGCATTATGCCACGTTGTCGCGCGGTGGGGCGTTCCACAGTTGCTGCCGGATTAGATCTGTCTCCACGTCGAAGCCACACATGTATGCGGCGACTGTCACTGGATAAACAGAAGCGTGACTTATCTGAGAACACGACGTTTCGCCATTCTGTCATCCAGATCGCTCCAGTCCGACACATTCTAAATGTTGGCTTCTATGCTGTGGGGTCAATGGCAGTCTTCTTAACGGACGCCGTGAGTGCAGGTCAAGTTCAGCCAATCGACGGGAAATGGTTTTCGTCGACACGGGAACATCCAGGGTATCTTGCACATGCTGCAGAATCGCTGTACAAGTGACTTGCGGGACTGCTACAGCTTGTTGCGTCGATCCACGCGTGCTGAGGTCACTCTGGCTGCAACTGCACCCCTCTTTCTTCCCACATTCCCTTGCTCCAACCATGTTCACCATAGCCGATGCACCGTGGTGGCATCCATGTGGGTACCAGCTGCAATTTGACGTAAGGACCAACCTGCCCTTCTCAGTCCGCTTACCATACCCCTCGTTCGTAAAATCTTCTATCTGCTGCAATTGCCTTCGTTGACGGCGGCCTGGCATTCTCCTATTACACATATCCTCCGGGACAAAAACCAACTTTCTTCGATAATTCGTCTGGCAGAAATAACAACACGAATATTGCCCATTCTGCTCGTTCCTTCCCTTATATCTTATTTCACGTGCGTCGGAGAGCTGCGTATTTCACATCATTCGCATAACTTAGTGACGTGCGTCTACAGTAAAATGTGCATAAATTTCTGACCACTCCTTCTTGGTGTTGCATTTTCAATGTCGAACAGTTTTCTGAGGACTAGGGCCACTTCTAGCAAGTGTAGCACTGCACTTTCCTATAAAAGTACTTTCTGATTCATTTAGAAAGTTCACAAGCACTTATAGTTGATTGCGACAATTTATAGATAATTGCGACTCTACTGTTGATTTGCACTCATCTAACGTGTAAGATTACAGCTGTCTGACATTTTCTAGGCTAAAGAATTTTTCATTTAGCTTTATCTCTTGACCAATTTGTTTGCATTTAATAAATTTTGCTGTCTTAATTAGTGTTAAAAATACGAAAGTGTATCTAGAAAATTCTTATTATAACTTTTCTCATGAACGATAGCTTTTCTTTCAGATGTATGGCTACTTTTAATATTATTATTACTGGAGAGAAGTGAGCTTTCGAGTAGAAAATCAAACATACCCCTGAAATTGCCAGCTGTTTCATCGAATTTCTGCTTTTGAAGATCCTCTAAATCTGGGTCAGAATTTGATCTATTGCTGCTTTGACATTTCTGCGCTTTGTAACGAATTGACAAAGAGGCAGCATATTTGAGTTATTTTAAATTCTAGGTTGTATGCAAATGAATTACAAGATAAGGTGTTCATTGGTCCTTGTTGAAAAAAGGGGTGAAAAAGGATTTAAAAAACAGGTCATGTACAAACTCCGCGAAAGTTCCTGTTGATTAGTGGGATCAAGGACCAAGGCGTTTTGATTACGTAATACCTTTGCAAGTAAATGCAATCACCTCCACATCTTCGTTAATAAAATTGAAATAAGTGAGAAAGAGTTATTCGCTAAAGAAAGAAGCCGTTATGGGCTGGAGAGCGTGTTGGCCTTAGGATTTTTCTCTCACATCCGCTATGTGTATCTTTTTTTCAGTTATTTATCAGGACACAAATTCACAACCAACATCATCAAAAATGCTTTCTTCAAAAATAAATATCATCAAAAATAAATATTCATCAAAAATAAATATTCTACTGATCTTCTTTAATAAATAAAATAATATTATTCATCAAAAATAAATATTCTACTGATCTTCTTTAATAAATAAAATAATATTATTCATCAAAAATAAATATTCTACTGATCTTAATAAGTGCATGAGTAATTAATATCGTCTTTTCATAGTTACATTCTTTCTCTTGGTTTTATTATTACAAATGCTTTGAATGGTCATGACGCCATCTGGTGGACTGTAGAAATTGCTAACAGAGGTTCGTTAGTCGGATGTTAAAGAGAGAAGTTCTTTTGTAAGACAAACAGCCTTGTTGCCTCTCCTAGCCACAGGTGGCCTTTCTAAGCAAGTTGCTCTCAAATTAGATAACGGTTACTGGACCTCTCCGCAAAGAGATAAGAATACTCTTGACAGAGCGAACAGGATAAAAAATGCTTTTGGCATAATTGAAAACGCAAAAGAGAAGGTTTCTCCCTTTTTTACTAAACTAACCAGTTCTGTTTCTCTGAAGCTGCCTTCACTGTTTTTCAGGACTTTCTGGACGTATCGGGAAGACTTCTGAATTGTCACTTGCCTCGAAATTTTCAGAGATCTGTCGATTACCAGAACATTCTGATTGTTTGCAGATATGATGCTCGTAGAAATTTTCCAAAGACAAGGCTTTGGAAAATTTCCACGAGAATTCTCAGGCTTCAACTTGGGACGAGATTCGAGACCTCTGCATCTAGATGTTTTCGGCGACAGGCAGTCGATACACAACAGCATACCTATAAACAGATACGTTGGAATTTTGAACGAAAAGGATTCCTCCGTTTGGGTTTTTTCAGGATAGAAACAATGTTTTTCATTTGGACTACCATGAAATGGAGCAGAGTCACGAACGCTTCATGATGACGGGTCACGATCAGTTTTTCCGAGAATTGCCAAGTGGTCGTTAAAAAAATAGCTGAAGACGTTACAACTTCCTCGAAGCACGTCTTCAGAAACTCTTAATTTTCTTATTTCCTCTTGGAAAATTGTTAGACTTCAAAACATTTCTGGTGTTCATGGAATCCATGATTTTATGAGTTTAATTGCTCAGCTAGAAGCTATGTGATTGATCTGTACTAATTCAACAGTAGGTGGAATATCATAGTCTTTGTGCTGCGCAATCTTCTTGTGAATAAGTAAATGATAGCTGAATGCCAAATATAACAGAATGTGGACGAAAAGTACTCAGATTCCTTTACAATTAATTGTTCAGTTTGATACAGCTAGTTTCAACATGCAGTATATATTGTTCATTTCTTTTATGACGTGAAAACTGAAAATTCTGTGCATATTATATGATAAAATGGCTTCTGTTTGCAGGGCCCTTAATATTGATCAAATAGGGTTCAGTCAGTAAAGGAATTCTACTTCTCCATAGCTTAAAACACATGACTCTTAATCAGCTTGATTTCTAGTTTATTAAATGGTTTCACTTTGGTATGAAACCATTATTAACAGTAGCAATATACTGAGCTATTATGTTAATTAGATATTTTTAATATTATTTTTAAACTGTAATGGAAATAAAAATTATTAGCATATGATAGTATTATATTGCAGAAATATCTGAATCTTTGACTGAATACTAAATAGTTATTTCATTATCTTTTTTATGTTAAATTAATCGCAGGTATTTAAAATTCATTACCACGTTTCTAAGAAACTTCATTGACTCTTTTAGAAAGAAGTTCTTCTGGATTTATTTGTAGAAAAACCAAGCCTGTATGAAGTTTACTTTCATTACTTGAACTTCGGAGGAGAGAATGTTTTCGGAACAATAACTTTTACACCCGATACATTTGGTGGTAAATATTTTTTTTTAATTTCTAAGTTATGAATTTATCATTGTAAAGTTATTGATATGTAGATTGTTATTTATTACTTATCGGGATTTACTCATTTTTATGATTGAGTGTTAGGCCATTACTTATTTATTTTTCAATTTTTACTTTCTTGTACGATGTAATAAGGAAGTATTGTAATCGCGAAAAATTTCGGGTATCATATTTCAACGAAAATATCGATTTTGACCCTTATGGAATGCAATTTAACGGTGTTTTAGCGCAACATCCCTACGTAAGGACAGAATAAAGGACTCTTTTCATACCCCCAAAAAATACAAAACTGATTTAAAATGGATTCTAAAGATATTTTTTCGGGGTGTCTGTGCGTACGTACATATATGCATGTATCTCGTATAACTCAAAAACCACTAGCCTCAGAATATTGAAATTTTGTATATGGGACATATAGATATATATATATATCCACTCTGTTACTCGGCTGAGTAAACTCAGTTTTTTATTGTTATATGTTTGTAAATTGTGCATATTATGCTTTAAAAACGGTTGAATTATATTGTTCTTATCTTCCGGTTAAGGTTTTTATGCCTTTAGTTAACCTGCATGTTAGAGTTTTGGAATTATCAACAACTCAAAAGTTGTTTAAGTGCGGCTAAGCCCAATTTTTTTGCCCATAGCAGCCATATTTGTTTACATTTGAAACTTAGCAGAATAGTGGATTTGTTGCCAATCTAGAGAACCTAAGCTTCGCGACAACAAAGATAACGCCTTTGTTTATTATTGCGAATTAAATCATGCTTAATCCATTCTGGTATTTATCCGCGGAAATAAGTGTTTAAGATTTATTTCGTAATTTTTAATAGAGATATTTTGAATTTTTATGTATTTTTGCCTTGTCGCGAAGTGAGAACTGAATTTATTGAATGAGAATTACTGAATCATCTGTAAAAGACTGCTTCTTTTTGTTGTTAGTCCAAAGGGCTTTAGTCCAGAGGTCCCTGAAGGACTATTGTTTTCGTTTTGGCATTTTGCGGTGATTCACTGTAAACGTCCGATTCACTTTTCAAATTGTTGCCACCAAACATTATTGCCCTGTATTATATTTAGTGAAATTAAATAATGAAGAATGTGCATAAATGTATGTAGGTTTCTCGCGTTATGATAAAACGACGATACCTAGAGCCATCGAATTTTGAATGACGGAATCCTGCTGCAAATATGGTCATCTGGAAGCCCAAATTTGAAATTTGTTTTATTATCGATTTCATGTTTTGTAAACGTTTAACGAATTTTTGATTAACAAACTCAAGGATTTCAAAGGGAGCAATGGCAACATTGTACAGAAAAAACATTTTTATCTCGAGCGCGTCAGACTGTGTATAGGAAATTCTAAAGATATGCTCAGTTTAAAATTATTTTGCGATATGGTTCTATTTTGCGATATAGTGTGCAGAACATTATATTTAATAAATAAAAGTCGCACACAAAATGTTAAAACACGCTCCTTTGGACGTAATTTAAAATCTGAAACATTTCAGATTTTCTTTTTTTTTTTGTTGTTTAATTTGTTTTATGCATCGTTTTAGATTTATTATAGTATTTGAATAGTACATGTGGCAATGATTAGATAATTCTTCAGAAGCTATACATAATGTTTGTGCACTGATAGTTATAAAATGTATGAGATGTAATGCTGCTAAGTGAAGCTAGCGCCATAGTGTCGCTATGGTAAGCAAATATAGTGAATTTTGAAGAGTGCATTACTCTATTGTGGTTTATGCGCTATCGACGAAACAGATTTAATTCAATCCAATAAGTTTGAATGAAATGCAAAATGGGTATAATTTAATATTCCGTACAAGCAAGTCACGTATTGTGCACATCAGATTTTTAATATTAGTACAGAACACCAAAGAGCATGGTAACCTTTTATGTTGACATTACACTTGGCAATAATTATAAGCCTTAAGGATGTCCGGGAAATAGACGTGAGTATAATAAATAATTAAACTAACATTATTCTAGCTAAAGTCCGTCAGCATGTAAGAGAAAATTTAGCGGAACAACATGTCTTTAGTCCCCAATGTTGTAATACATCGCCAATAATGTACAGCGGACGCTAGCTTAGCATAGCGATGAAAGCCGCGAATTTGAAAGATTTTAGATATTACAAACAAAAAACGAAATTTTCCAATTAATGGAATTTGTGAAGGAGTGGCAAGAAATAAAAATGATGTAACATATTTTTCATTCCCCAAACATCAAGAAATTGTGTATTATTATATCATTCAATATATATTATTATAACAATTATGTTATGTATTAGTATTTCAATCAAAAAATTTATGTCTATCTATAGCAGGGTTTCTCAAAGTTTTTGGTGTGAGGACCCCCTAATATTTACAAAAATTTTGCGGTACCCTATAAGCATTGCGCAAATCCAGCACACGCGTAAGTGAAACTATCAGTTTCTTCACTTGTACTGTAATGTACTATTGCAGTTATAGGTCATTAACTATAATTTTTAAAGTAAAATGAAAGTTTCTATCATTAAAAAAAATTCTTCGAAACGTTTTCGTTTTTTCTTTGTCTGTATTGTCTTATCTTTGTCTAGTTTGAGATAAATTATGTAAAAATATTTTTTATTTGTAAAATTATTATAATAAGTTAAAGAAATATCACAATTGCTAAATTTTTGGCGACCCCCTACTGTAGGTCCCCAATTGGGGTCGCGACCCGCAGTTTAAGAAACTCTGATCAATAGAATTAAAAAGAAAGTATTAAAACAAAAAAAAAGAAGCAAATAAATAAATATGAATTTTTTGATGAATTTAGACTCCCTTATAGTCATAAATGCTTTTTTATTTTATGAAATATTATTTCGTATTTTAGATTTTATAATTTTTACATGTCATTTTATTAATTTTAAACTGATGATCTAATGTCCACAAAATCACTGAAGTCCTGCCGAGTCCGGATCTCGGACTTTGGACTAAACCTCACTCAACTGTAGGACTAACCTATTATCAACATGCTTCGCATATTTAGAGCTGGTTCTTGTACCTTGTCTCAGCTGAAACCGGAAGAAATGTGCCAAGAACTGTCTATAGAAAGATTTAGAGTGGGGATTTGTGTGCAAGTAGGCATAAGAACTTCTTCCCTCCTCCGTCTGTTTTTGCAGGTTTAAGAGAACCTTAAGCGAAGAACAGAGCAGCGAAGAGAGCTGGAAACAAATAGAAAAAATCTGATGTGTACACCACATGACTTCCTTGAATGGAATATTAAATTATACGCATTTTGCATTTCATTTAAACTTATTGGATTGAATTAAATCTACTTCGTCGATAGCGCATAAACCACAATAAAATGCACTCATTAAAATTCACTATATTTGCATATCATAGCGACATTCTGGCGCTAGGTTCACTTAACAGCGTTACATTTCATTCATTTTATAACTTAGAATGCATAAAAGTTATGCATATCATCTGAAGAATTATCTAATCGTTGCCACATGTTCTATTCAAATACTGTAATAAATCTAAAACGATATATAAAACAAACTAAAGAAAGAAACAAAAAGAAACAGTTTTTCACAGACGATTCAGTATTTCTCATTCAATTAATACAGTTCTCATTTCGCGACAAGGCAAAAATACATAAAAACTCAAAATATCTATATTAAAAATTACGAAGTAAATTTTAAACGCTTATTTTCTCGAATAAATCGCAGGATGGATTAAGCATGATTTAATTCGCAATAATAGTAAAAAAAAAGGCGTTGTCATTGTTGTGGCGTAGCTTAGTTTCTGCAGATTGGCAACAAATCCACTATTCTGCCAAGTTTCAAATGTAAACAAATATGGCTGTTATGGCCAAAATAATTAGGTCTAGTCGTACTTAAACACTTTTTAAATTGTTCAGAATTCTACAACTATAACATGCAGGTTAGTTAAAGGCATAAAAGAATTAAATGGAAAATAGAAGCAACATAATTCACTCATTTTTAAAGCAAAAAATGCGCAATTTACCAACATATAAGAATAAAAATTGTGAGCTCACTGAGCCGAGTACAGGGTTGGTATATTTGGTGCAACCGATTGCAACTAAAAAGGAAGGTGTACATGTACATGCTATAGCAGTCCTATATACAAAATTTCAAAGTGCTGAGGCTACTCCTTTTTGAATTATGCGAGATACTTACATGCATACGTGCGTACGCACAGACGTCATGAAAAATCGCTTCGGAATCCATTTTAAATCAAGTTTGTAATTTTTTTGGGAAAAAAAAAAGAATCCTTTATTCTGTCCTTACGAATCGATGTCACTCAAAAATATCGTTAAATTGCATTCGCTAGCTGTCAAAATGGGTATTTTCGATGAAATATGATACTCAAAATTTTTCGCGATTACAATCCTTCTTTTTTACTTCGTGCAAGGAAGTAAAAAAGCTGAAGCTTGGCATATTCCTGTTTCTATAGTGAATTTCTTTCTCTTCAGTTTTCGGAAGCTATTCAGCTTACTTGAAAATTGTAGTAAAATTTAAGAAATGAAAAATCATATTAGATAATTTGGGCTGAGATTTATCAGAATTGTTACAAATTTTTGAATGTGAATTTCATCAGAATTTTAAATAATTTTTTATGAAGAAGCAATTGAATTTTGTGTAATCAGCTTTTATAATTTTGCTTACAGTATATCTGTTTGAAAGATATAATAAATAGCGTTTACATATCTCAAAGTTTCTGAGGCTTTTATCTATTATAAAAATACATTGACTTAGTCATATCTTGACAGCACAAGTAGAAGTGATTAAAAAGTCTAGAAAATAAAATAGATGCTGTATTATAGTTCTAGCTTCCATGAATGTGAGTTAAATCTACTTAATATGTAAAATATATTTTTTGCAGATATTCAGCAAAGCAGTGACATGGTTTTTGAAGCAACTAATAGACCAAAATTTATGAAAGTGTCTGGCAAACAAGGACAAGTTGCATCTCCATTCGTTTTAAACCCAGGCCGTTGGACAGTGTCTATTAGAATTGAAAAGCCGCTGTTTTTAGTAAGTTTAAATGAACTTCAAAAATTTCCTTCCTTAAATATTGTTTCACTAGTTTTTGAACATGGCAGAGAAGACTGCAAAAATTATAAATAGAAAGGCATGAGAACGAAAAGAATACTAATAATTTAAGCCGCAACGTACATAAAATAGGTGCTTCAATATCCCTTGTTGAACATTATCAACGTATCGGTCGAGTTGCTTAGGGTGTTAGTAGTAGAATTTTAATGCAGTAATTCCGTACAGTTTCTCTGAGATATTACTCAAAAGCAGGAAATGATAAATATGAATTTGGATTTCTCCTATATGGAAATTACCGACGCACACTTTAAGTTAAATACTGTGTGCGTCAGTACGGTTTCATTGACGTAAATATGCGATAGTCTTTGCACAATATTGTTACTTATTTAATTTTACACAGTCCAGTCACATTAATGTGACCACCACGTACTTTCCATGTCAGAGTTAAATAACCAATCACAGAAGGCAGGTGGCAGCACAGTGCAGTTGAGCGTATATAAAGGGTGTGTGAGGGCTTCGGAAAACATTTCAATCGTTGGCGTAATGCAGAAACGAAGCGATTTATCCGACTTCCAAAAGGGCATGATCATTGGCTTTCGGGCCAAGGGTGGAAGCATTTCCGAAACGGCTGAGTTTGTGAACTGTTCGCGTGCCGCCGTGGTAAAAGTGTACCGTGCATGGCAAAATGGGACTGTCCAAAATCAGCGACGTGGCAAATGTGGTGCACCACGGGCCATAGATGACAGAGGCGAACGACGGTTGCGGAGATGCGTTCGGGCAGATAGACGGGCTACCGTTGAGCAACTGACCACCAAAATGAACCAAGGGGCTACCAAAAGTGTCTCCCAAAGTACTATTCAGCGAACATTGCTGCGTCTGGGCCTCCGAAGCAGACGCCTGGTTCGTGCACCTATGCTGACTGCTGTTCATCGACGGCGAAGGCTAGAATTTGCACGCCAGTACAGCAGCTGGACGTCCACTGAGTGGCGACAGGTTGCGTTTTCGGATGAATCGCGTTTTATGCTCCATCGGACAGATGGACGTTGGCGTATAAGGCGTGAAACCTCTGAAAGGAACCACCCTGCAACCATTGCCGGAACGGTCCAAGCTGGAGGCGGGAGCATTATGGTCTGGGGAATGTTTTCCTGGCATTCTCTAGGTTCACTGATCATTGTGGAAGGCACAATGGATCAATACAAGTACGCATCTGTCCTTGCGGACCATGTTCACCCCTACATGCGCATTGTTTTTCCTCAGGATGATGGCATCTTCCAGCAGGACAATGCGAGGTGCCATACAGCTGCCAGTGTACGTGCGTGGTTCGAAGAGCACCAGGATGAGTTTACCGTCCTCCCCTGGCCAGCAAACTCACCTGACTTAAACCCAATCGAGCATCTGTGGGACCATCTCGATCGAGTTGTTCGCGCCATGGATCCTCAACCGCGTAATCTAGCACAGCTGGCCACGGCATTAGAGTCGGCATGGCTCAACATCCCAGAGAACACCTTCAGGGACCTATGTGACTCTCTTCCTGCACGTCTCGTAGCAGTCCGCTCTGCGAAAGGTGGTTATTCTGGCTTTTGACAGATGGTCACAGTAATGTGACTGGACTGTGTAGTATTCAGTAGTTCATTCGTAATAGAAAAAAAGCGTTTGCCATAAATCCTATTGTTGATATTCTTTAATCCTCTAGTTACCGATTCTGAAAGCCCTTTATTGTTCATAAATTTCGTAAAGAAAGCGTTTCATAAAGACTTATTTGGTATCTGTTTCTCTAGCTGATACAGGTAACTTAATTTTTTCTTCCTGATATTATTTTGAATAGAGTATGAGAAGCATGCTCTTCATTTAATTTTTTTAATTTAATTAAATACGAGGGATGTTTTCAAAGTTCTAAGAATTCTGGTATAATTTTTTTGTTAGTTTTGATCTGTATCACAATGAAATATTTCAACATAATCCTCATTTAATTTAATATGCTTATCCCAACGAAAAACTAATTTTTTAAGCCGTCCTTAAGGAACGTTTCGGTGTCTCCTAAATCCACCTATTCATGACATAGTTAAACTCTCAAATCGGTAAACCCTGTAAAGGTTTTTTCAAATGTGAGAACAGAATACTTCTCGCTAACATTGAACAATTTCTAAAGCTTTCATATCCTCTTTCTACAAAAAGAAAATAAATGCTTATCTTATCTTTTATGGTTGCAAAAACAATACTACAAAAATACAACTGTGTCAGCCAAACAACAGAATCGAACTAAATAATATTGTACGGTAGCTGCATAATTGATAGCTGCATAAACATGTCAAGACTTGTCTGTGGCCGATAGCTTTGCCTGTAAGTTCTAGGAATCGAACCAGAGTTCAGTTCCTAGAGCTTTGGAAACACCCTACGTATTAATGAAACGTCCTTGGAATATGTGTAAGGATTCTTACCAGAAACTTTAATTTCATGTAATTTCTTTTCTTACTTTCATCTGTAAAATGTAGCAGCACAATGTTAAAAATGATGTTGTTAATGAAAGTTGTTATCTAATAATTCTTCTTCATGCTTACAAGTAATGATTGAAATTTTTGAATTGAAGTTTTCATCTAAACTTCTTATTTTAAGTGTGCTTGTGATTTTTGTAAATTATTATTATTCGTTTTATGTATGTGCATAAATATTAAGAAATAATATTTAAAAACACCAAATATAATTATTTGCAGGATTATATGGTTCTTCTGCCTCAGGCATATTATGAAGCCACCCTCCTTCAGGAAGACGTTTCTGAACCATGTATTATAAACAATGAAGAAAATGAAATGTGCCGAAATTTCAGATATCCTCCTTTGCCTCCTGATTCTGAAATTGTGAGAGGTGAAGCTGGATATGTTCACGATGGAGATACTAATGAAAGGAGGCAAGCAAACGTTTATGAGGATAGCGAAGTCTTAGCTGTGAGTAGCTTAATTCGTGTAGCATTTTCATATAATTTTTCTCAATATACACTTCATTTAAGTGTTATAAGCATCACATCTGTCTGAATAGCTGCTGTAAAAAATGTTGGTCAAACATTTCCTTCAAATGAATAAAAACGGAACTACATCGATTATCCAAGTACAAAACTGTTTCAATTTTAACTTATACAAGAAAACTCCTATTTATACAGATTTATTTCATAAATGTAGTTTTCTTTACATTTTAGTGATATTTTAACATTTTAAATTTCATGGGGGGGAATGAAAAAAATCTTAAAAATATCTCATTTTATGCTAAATTACTCATTCTAATTTATTATTGTATTCTAGCATCATTAAATGAACTTCATTTAATCTAGAGATATGATAAATTTGCAAGTATATTCGTTTTAAGAGTTTACAGGCTAAAGAAAGTACACAGCCTTATTGACTGGAATAGAACTAGCAACCTTAAGTCCCAATCGCATTATGTTTCTGCTGCGCGGGACTTGTGGTCAAAAGAGACAATTCTGAGAACCCGCACATTTCCAGGAAACTCACGTAGCTAGGTTACCATTTTCACTTAACTACAAAGACTTAAACCCCAAACAGTAATCAATTACGCTCAAATTGGGATCACGTGATCCTTCAGAAGTAAACCTTTCGTCTGATTGGTTGATCTCTACGCGGGACAGAGCTGCAGGCGAAGAATTTTCGGCGGGGTTTCAAAAACTCCCGCGTAACCGGTATATCGGTTCCGTAGCTAGGCGGGACCTCGCTTCCAGCAGAGCTCTTTTTTCTAGGAATTCTCCTTTTTAAACCAGTGCTACCAGAATTTCATTTCTCGGAAAAGTCCCATCTAGCAGGGACGTCACTAGATGTGATAAGGACCTTAGTCTCTCCTCAAGTTCAGATGAAAAGGTACGAAATGTCGTGACATTCAAACCAGTTGAAATTCGAATATGCACCTTTGGAATAACGTAATAGGACATCTAGGGACGCAAATGTAGTGTCCGGCATGGTTGTGCATGACAGTAGTAAATAAGAAGTAGGCAGTTGTGTATTCTGTTCTGTTGATGCGGCAGTACTTGTAAGGAGATCATGGCGTTCACGTTGTAAAAATCGACAATTGAGCAGCAGCTAGGTGTTATCAGATTTCTGACTGTGAATAGAGTTAAACCAGCCGATATTTGTCGCCGGATAATGGTTGCATAGGGGGAATACTGTGTCCGACAAGTCAGTGAGTAAGCGAAGTGCTCATTTTAGTGAAGGCGGAAGTGTTTGAGTGATAACGCGAGGCCATGTCGGGTAAACACGGTAATCACGATTGAACTCATTGACAAGGTGAACGACCTCGTGAGAAATGTTCGGCATGTCACAATGCGAATACTGACAGGGATGGTGGGGGCTACCGTTGAAACAGGCTGAGCAATTGTGTACGACAGTTTGGGTTACCGGAAGCTGTGTGCACAGTGGGTTCTGAAGAAGCTCAACGAACCGCAAAAGGAGCTGCGCATGGGGCTAGCACTGCAACAGCTGTTCCGATACTATGAAGACCCCACTCTCCTAAAGCGTATCGTCACCGGTGACGACAGTTGGTGCCGTCACTTCCAACCAGAGACAAAGCGGGATAGCATGCAATGAAAGAATGCATCGTCACCTCCCCCTAAAAAAATTCAAAGCTGCGCCTTTAGCTGGCAAGATGATGGTCACCGGCTTTTTCGACGTCCGAGATCCGAAACTCATCGAATTCCTTGAGCATAGAAAAAACATTAACAGTGACGTATATTGTAAAATCGTAGCTATACAAGTCCATGTGGAGCAAACGGCCTGTCCTGCTCACGCGGGAGTGATTCTGCTCCACGAAAACGCGCGTCCACACGTCTCTAAGGTCACACAAAGTGTAATAGCTCAGTTTAAGTGGAAGCAGCTTAGGCATCCGCCCGGATATGCCGACTTGAGATTTCCATGCGTTTGATACTCTAAAACATATCTCAAAGGGAAGCGCTTCAACTCGGACGACGAACTGAAGGACGCAATGGAAGTCTGGCTCCTGTCACAGTCACAGGAATTCTGGAAAAAGGGAATCCTTCAGCTCGTGAAACAGTGAGATAGTTGTGCTCATGCCTGTGGTGATTACTTGTGAATAAAAACTTGTTTTGCACTTTTTCATTTGAACGCCCTTATAGACTGAACCAATAGCTGCAAGACGAGTGCTGGCCATTTGGCCGGTTTTCCCCTCCTATGCAGTTGATTACAAACAGTCTTCTAGTTTTCAGTATGCATAACTGTTCGGGCTTTCAACAATTTTATTAAAATTCGTAAATTCGCTAATAAATTGATCTCTTTTAATCCTATTTCATGGCAGAACAAAGTAAAAAATTCTGCTTTCAGGAATGATACTATAACTTCTTCGAATTAGCATAGACTGCTAAGCGCGTTATGTAAAGTAACTTGAACATTTGTCAGCTTTTGCCGAAGGGTAGTAATCTGAATGCAGATTATTATATGCAGTATAAGATTATACTTAATAGGTAATACGTAACATGTGTATTTCTGTTGATTATCTTCATGTATACACTACACTATGCATATACAAAGTGCATAGTGTAGTATACACTACTATAGTAATTTGATTACTGAAATACATCTTAAAAAATATGTGTATGGAATAATATATAAGTGGTTCTCTCGCCTTCAAAATACCCACTTCCATCTTTGGAATGATTTAAACAGCGTTCCAGTTCCTAAAATCAGGCATGCAAGTAATTTTGTGGAATACATTTAAGTGCCTCATATTCTGTTGAATATCAGGCATATTAGAAAATCTGGCAGTTAGAGTAGTTTGATTGCTGTAGCTAGCAATTACAGTAGCTAAATTACTGTAGCTGGCAGTTACAGTAGCCAAATTACTGTAACTACAATTCTTAGTGATTCTTTTTTTAACTTTTCATTCATTATATAATTTTATATAAATAATTAAATCCTTTCAACACAGTTATATAAATTCCAACAATACTGTCTCCACATTTTGACAACTTTTTCCCTGGTGGAATGGTTAGCAGTACATTCATGAGATAAATTGATGGTTAAACTTTATTTTTCAAACCATTCCTCAAATTATACAATGAATGAATCATTCTTATCCATTAAGGAAACAGTTAACAGGAAAGATAAAGCACCGACTGCTAAAAATAGGTCTTTAAATAATTAAACTTTGTCAGTAAACCATTTTACGTACCGCTACTTTGACTGGAGCTGAAAATTCCAGCCTAGTTCTATAACCACTATAGAATTTGAACATTTCTAGCTTAGGAAGCTGAACAATATTTTTGAGTAAGAGTTTGATTCATTAAATTATTGGAATTATTAAATGAGTAGAAATATCCGTAATAGTAAAATTCAAAGCTGTGCTCCTGAAGCGCAGGTTTTAATGTTGTAATTGCCTCAAAGTCAGAGGGAATAAGCAAGGTTGTGTAACTGGTATTTTTTCTCTAGAAAGTCTGTCGTAAAGGAATTACTGTATTCGAGTATGAAAGGCAGGTACATGTAAAAGAGAGTGAGACACTAGAGATTTGTCTATAATATATGAGAGATAAAAGATTTGCAGATATTGTTCTCCTCCCTAATGCTTTAGTTAAAATTATTCTAGCTATTTGTCAATTAATTGCCCTTCCAGTGGTCAAGTGGTTAAGACCGCTAAATGCTGAGAGTTCGATCCCAGGAGCGTACAACAACGTGAATAGTTCAGCTGTTGTATTACATAGCATTAAATGAGAATTTTGCAGTAGGAAATTCCCTCGCCAATCCGATGTCACTAACTGCTGAGTTGACCATGGTCACTTTCCCTTCTACAATTTCGACAGTTCGTCTTGGACTCAGCCTAGGTATCAGTCTACTTCCAGGCCAGAACAGACGCGCGTTACTTGCACGATAATCGCTGCATATCAACGACAGTTGGAGGAAATCCCCAGACGGATGTCATAAGACTCATATATGTAAAAACTTCTCAAGAAGTCTAGTGATTAGTAGTAAATTGTTTAGTAAACATTGTTGGAAAGTAGTAGTTTATTTGAGATGGGAGATATGCAACAATTATTATTTTGTATCCTCAATTTTATCTAATTTTCTCCTCTAGTGCTTTTTTTCCCAGTCATGCATCTTCATGAAATGAAATTTATTTGTTAATAACCTAACTAATTCATTTTATAGGAACTTCAGACTGGACGTATGGCTTTACTTGACAAAGAAGAGGATACTTTGCATCTAGATTTCAGAATCTCTCGTCCGGGGCCTCACATTATGATAATTACATACCATACGCCAGAAAGCGTTCAAGGCACAACAGCCACAATCGAAGTATCATCTGCTAACCAAATGGAAAAAGGAATGGCCGTTTTTTACGAATGCGGATATTCATTTCTTTGCCGTCAAGTTGTAATCGATCAGTATGGAGAAGTTGCTATTTTTAATTTGGACTCAAATTATATTAGTGCAGCAATAGAAATTAACGAGGAAGCGGATTTAGCTATAGATAATGTAGCTCTGGTCCCAGCAAATCTTTGGCACATGGATTACATTGTACCAAAATCTCTGTGCGTTCGAAGAGATGGAACATGCACTGAATCTGTGTTTTTACCCATTCCTGAGTCGATTAAGCTGGAATTCGAATCTGGTTACCACGAATATAACAAAGCTTCACATTTACCTGACGGCATTATTGATGCAGAGATTGGATTAGTTAGTCTTCAAGAGCATGATAATGTTGTTGATCTTCAAGGTTCTGTTCCATCTCCTGGTTTATATGTCGTCATCGTGCATTACTATCAGGTAAATTTTTTTTACGTTTTTGCAGTAAAGCGAAAAGTTGAAACTGTTATGCAATTTACTTACCCACGTTTTTTCCCGTTTTAGCCGGACCACCCTAAATTTGAAGCGAGCGTTATGATTCAGAATGGAGAATTTCATGATGCGGTCCTTCCATTGCCTTTTTGTCCTAGCGTATCAGGATGCCGAACTGTAATCCATGCAAAAGACTCTGATTCAACAGCATTTCAAATCCTGGAAAACTTTTATATAACAATAAAGCAACCGTCCAATAAAACAGTCTGGATGGTAACGCAGTGTTAATTTCTGTAATTTTTATCGAGCATACTTTTTTAATAAATTAACTTTAATTTCGTTATTAAATTGAAATTAACTTCCGAGTTTTGTTTTTGCCAGTAATCATAGGTTATAGGAGATAATTTCTTTTAAAAATAGTTAACAGAAAATGTAGTAAACAGGAAAATGTAGTAAAAGTATTGAGAAACAATGGTATATGCCACCCAGTCGACATAATTTGTAAGAGTACAGTAATTAAATGTATATTACGATTAATTTGAGGATTAATTACGATTAATATACAAATTAAAAGAAATATGGCTAGTTTTCTTTAGCTGTGTTATTTAATACTAATTTATGAACATTTCACTAAGAAAATGGGGGAGTAAGTTAACATCGGGATCATTTCCTAATATCTGTACGAATGGAGATGTGTTACACAGAATGGAGATGTGTATCAGAAAACTAGAGTTTTCTCTTGTTGACATCTGATGACCTACCGGCTTCATTTGATTCCTCATCAGAAGGTAAATACCTTACACATTTCTTGTGAGGATACATCCGGTGTGTTCTATGAATATAATTTAGTCGTCCTGTGTGGTGCACCCTAGGCAACGTTCTCGATGATGAGGTGGATAATGATCAATAGATTTCGGCTATTCCTGTCCAATGCATTAAGTTACAGGTGTACAGTCATTTCAAACAACAACAGGAACTTGCAATTACGTTATGACTGTATCATTACAGATCATCAAGGCCTCAAAGCAGTATGTTAAGATTTATGTGCAATTTAGACATTGAATTCAAAAATGGTAAGACCGATTTTAATTTAAAATGGTAAGACCGATTTTAATTTAAAATGGTAAGACTACAGCGTCAAATTATTTCAGGCAATTTCCCTAAGCCTGTTCTTGCCTTAGCTTTCTTCCTCTCATCATCAACTTGTTTACCCCGTTTAGGTTTTTCTAGTCCAGACGGGCAATTTGCCCTGAAGGACTATTAATTTCGTTTCGGCATTTTGCGTTGAAAACTATAAACGGCGAATCACTTTTCAAATTGTTGCCACCAAATATTAGAGCCCTGTATTATATTTAAAGAAATTAAATAACGAAGAATCTGCATGAATGTATGGATGTTTCTCGCACTGTGATGAAACAACGCTACCCAGAGCCATCGAATTGTGAATATTGAACGTTTCCACCTGAATATCGGTATCTGGAAGCCCAAATTTGAAATTTAGAATTTGTTTTATTATTGATTTCATATTTTGTAAAACTTTAACGAATTTTTGATTAACTAACTTAAGGATTTCCAAGCGAACAATGGCAACATTGTACAGAAAAAACATTTTTATCTCCGGCGCGTGAGACTATATATCGAAAATTCTAAAAATATGGTGATTTTAAAATTATTTTGCGCTTGAGCTGAATTTTATGGTTTAAGTGCGAAGAACCTGGTATTTAATAATTAAAGGTAACACACAAAACGTTAAAAAAAGCTCCTTTTGGACATAATTTAAAATCTGAGATTTTTATGTGACCGTATTAAATTTAATTTGAACATTAAAACTTTCATTTATGTGCTACTTGCTACTTGTTTAATGTCCAAAAAAAATTTTTTTTCAGGATTATGTATTAATAGTTCCTGCAAAACAATTCGATGAAAGTGTACTAAATCCTCTTAGACAAGACCAAGCTGGAAAATTTATTACTCAGTGTGGGCAGAACAGTTTTTATTTGGACTCAGATATCTCAGGTTAGTTTCCATTGTAATTGGAATGTTTTTCTATAGTCCTAAGGTAATCGCAGTTGATATGTTATTAATTTACTTATCCTTAACATACTACATATGATAACCTAACATGGCTAATCTTTCATAAGTGGAGTAAGTTGGCAGCAAACTATTTTGGCCTTCAAAATTGGGCGAATTTTTTTGGCGGCAATGAGAGCACTAAGTTGTGATTTTTAAACGTAAACAGAATAGTAACTTTTAAGTTTTGCATTAGTAAAACGCCGTTATTTTATGTAAACAGAATAGTAAAATGAGATGATAAAATACCAGATGAGTAAAACAAAAAAGCCCATCAGCTTTGGAAGTAGAAATAATTCGTGATAAAATAGTGTAATGAATAATAAAATAATAAATTGTATAACACTTTCCTCGGACTCCAAAATTGTCAATCAAGTAATTATATTCAAATTCACTAACAACGGAGGCACCACTAAAATATACGAGTTATTATACGCACTAAACAACTTTCGTTGAAAACTTTAAGTATTCCATATTTTTCGATTGCCACATGCAAGAAACAAAGCTAAAAAAATAATTAACTGGCCCGAAAAACATTAACTAAATAAAATTAAATGAAAACATTCATGAATTATAAACTACACGTCATCTGGAATCCAACATTCTCCCACCAACAATGGCTTAACCTCCTGCAAATATTAAACAGTGTTTCAAAATTAAATTAAAAAAAAAAAGTCGTCTGGCTATACTAAACTCGCACTCATTACAATCACCGAAATAAAGCTCTAGGTTTGCCACAGGAAAACATACAGCCGGAAACCACAACCAAATCAAAAGCGGGTTAAGTTAAAACTTCTCGCCAAGTTTCGCGCTCACCCCGGTTATGGAAGATGCTTATGTAATATCTTTGAATTCCTATCTTTGGAAAAATATAAAATTCACGTGAAAGATATGCAATATAATTGTCTGGAGCTGTAATGTTTTATAATATGCTCATTTTTTTGCATAGAAATTGCTTTTTAGTGCTTGGTGTACAGCCATCAGAGGGCCTGTTTTATGCTTTTATTTTTCTTTGCTTTATTCAGTTATTTTGAATTGTTAAGGAGTCTTAACAATGATGAAGAGCACATTGCATAGATAAGTACACCGAAACCTTTCCATGATACAATCAAAGGTAATCCACTCTGAAAGAGACCAGCGTTTCTGAAGTACAAATAAACATCAGGATCTGTAATTATAATATTATTCCTTAAGGTGACCACTTCCTAACTCAGCTTTCAAGACCTTTAATAAGATGACCATCAAAATATTTAATTTTACTGTTGGTCCAAAATATTTTTTTTTTTTTTCGTTAAACAATCAAGGAGTTACATTCCTTAGACTTACCATAATACCAAAATTATTATCATGAAAAGTACTACTGTTTTCGGCAAAAATAATTTTGCGATTTTGTTTCCTCATTTTTATACAGTGGTTTTTGTTTTACACAAGAAATCTGTTTTCGGCAAAAATAATTTTGCGATTTTGTTTCCTCATTTTTATACAGTGGTTTTTGTTTTACACAAGAAATCTGTTTTCCATATTGTACAACTTTATTCATTTGCTCTATTTCGAAAACTTGAGTTCAAGATAAAACTTTTTTTAAAAAGCTTTGTGTTTTTTTATATTATTCATTACTTATCCTTTTAGTTAATTAGTAATGTCATTAAAGAGTATAATGGGTAAACATATATTTACAGGGGCCCCTTGACGATAATTGGCCGTACATGGACACCGAGTTTGTATACTCGGTGTCCATGTACGGTATACTCGGTGTCCATGTACGGTATACTCGGTATCCATGTCCATCCAAAATAACAATCAATTCTTTGATTTGTTATTTTGGATTTATGTAGCGGCGGATTTTTGCACCAAAAATCGCCATTTCACAAATCCAAAATAACAAGTCAAAGAATTGCACAAACTCGATATCCATGTACACATCGACCTATTTTCCCTTAAAAAATCAGAGAATTGCACAAACTAGGCATCGCGTACTCCGTTTGTCCATGTACATATCGATCTATATTCACTTAAAAAATCAAAGGAGCAACCAACAAAAAATATATAATCAATAAACTATATTTTAAATCAAACATTGAAATAATATAAAAAAGGAAGTTCATCTTAGCACTACGCAAAGGAAATATACACTTACCTCATTTACAAATTTCTGTGTCTTCATTCAAACAGAATTCCTTAACAGCATGCCGAAATTTCCTAAAATTATCTAAACTAGAATCTGTATACTGGTGTCACCACATAAATTCTCAACAATAAGAGTAAAAAATATCGGTAATTACGTATTATCGCAACCAGGTTGGCGCGATTTGTAAGTTTGAGTAAAAAAGTATGAATAGAAAGAAAATGTACATTTATTAATAACAGATAATTTTTAATACATTTTTATATCATTTTGTTTTAAAATATAAAATATCAATTAAACCCTTCCGGTTTCGAATTTGAATAAGTTACAGAATTATTTTTTCGGCGGAAATCTTTTGGCTATTACTTTTAGCACTGATTGAAAACCGTCTTCGCCATTAACAGCTTGAGCTTGGCGCCATATAAATTCGATAAGGTATGAGTCAAGATGATGACGGGCTGTTCCTCTCTGTTTTCTGTTGCACCATTTGGCTGAGCCCCACATGCACTCTACATGTTGTGTGTGAACGCCCGTGTTGGGATCCACAAAGTTATATTTGTGATTAACACTTCCATGCAGAAATCCAGCATTTTCCAACTCACTTGTCTTGTATCCTTTCCAGCAATCCGAATAAATGATGCTTCCTTCCTTGATATTTTCGCAAATTTTTTCCATGAGGGTAACGGCGCTTCTGTTAGGTACAGTAACCAAAAAAGTCTCTTTCGTTTCTCGGCAAATTCCGCCGAAAACTCATTGCTGTGGTAGTACACGCCCAGTGTTATTTTTTTTTTTTTTTACAAATAAACTTTCGTCTATTTCCACAATAAGTCCTTCGCCGCCTATTTGCTTTCTTTCTTTTTCATCCATTTCAAGGGCACATATCTCCCGTATGTAATTATTCCAATCTACAACAGTTTTATCAGCAATTCCTATCTCTTCTGCACAAAATTTAATTGAGGTTAACTCTTTACACCAACAATAAATGAAGCGCACCGCTGTCACAAATGAAATTCGGCTACCTTCAAACCAATTTCCGGTTCTCACACCCAAGTGTTGATTGCACTCTTCGACGTTACATTTCCAGAAGATTTGCTTTCCAAAATACAGTTTCATTTTATGAGAATTTTTACAAGTACGTTCGTTCGGTATGGTTGCATATCCCTGCAACAATTCAACAGCATCTTTTTCACTCGCAGGCAGATCCCAAATACTCATAGTTAAAGTATTTCAGGGCATTCAATCTAACCAGTAAGCAAAATAATTTCTTTACGAAAAACCACGTATAACACGTAGGGTTGCCATAAGTAGGGTCGCCAAATTTGGCGATTTATGCGAATTTTGGCCTGGTTGCGTTAATACGTAAGTGCCAAAATATCCTCCGTAGTGCCGGTTTACCTCCGACGTTCGACCATACGCATTTCCTTCCTACAAACAGGACACTTATAATGGCTACTAAGTAAACCTTCATTTACACACCTGTCAATTAATGCTTTTTCCCTTTCGTTCCAAATCGTACAGAAACTTGAAATTAATCTTAACATATTCAGCCATTTTACCGTGTAAACTGCAAAATAACAACGCACTTCTTATCCAAAATCCGACACGCAAACAAACCTTTCCAAATCTTTTCCCATCATTCAAATTCAAATCAGTCACGCAACCAATTACGTCATAATAGGGTTTTCATAGCATTCAACTACTCGGGTTACCATAAATGAAACAACTTGGCGATAAATGGAACAACAACTAGCGATAATCCAAGGTGCACCCTTAAATTTACTCTAACCGTATAATGATATTTAATAAACCTATTTACTGCATTTCTACATTAGCAGTTTTTTTCACAGGATTAGGACCTTGAATAAGGTGAATTCATTATGCAAACTGATCACCATCACCAATAATCGTTTCTCTAAATGACCACATTTACAGAAGATTACGTGAGTGAGAGAGATTGTTTGTATCAAGTCATTTTACACTTAAGCATCCGCTATGAAACAGTTATTGATTACCACAAAAAGAACTTTATCATAAATCAGCTTTAAATGGCTAATTGTTTTGTATTTTATCTTGTTATATTTTTGCTTTATCATAAATTAACTTTAAATGGTTAATTGTTTTGTACTTTATCTTGATATATTTTTGTTTTATCATAAATCAACTTTAAATGGCTAATTGTTTTGTACTTTATCTTGATATATTTTTGTATATTTTCTTCAGGCTTTTGTCGGGAAGCTGCATTTTCTCTAACGTCTGAATACAATAATGGAGCTCTGCCATGTCAGTGTGATACTGATGGATCCTTAAGCTATGAATGTGAAGAATTTGGTGGCCAGTGCCAATGCAAACCTAATGTCATAGGTAGAACTTGTTCGCAGTGTCGTACTGGCTTCTTTGGTTTTCCAAACTGTAAGCCATGTGACTGCCCATCTACAGCGTATTGTCAACCTGTCACTGGTCAATGTATTTGCCCTCCTAGGGTAACTGGGGACCGATGTGATGTTTGCGTTCCATATACATATGGTTTTGATCCTATCATAGGCTGTGAAGTAAGAATTTTAAAGTTTATTTAGATGCAATCACGTGTATAATTCTATATATAAAGATATTTTCTAAAATGCTTACTTATGTGTTATAGGAGTGCAACTGTAATCCCTTGGGTGTTGCTAATGGGTTTCTTCAATGTGATTTGCAAAGTGGTCAATGCAGGTGAATTTCACTTTTTTTTCCCCGAAAAGTCTTTTATTATCTAACTTTTTTTGAATGAAAGGATTAGTTTTTTTTTATCCAGTGTTGTTTTAGTTCAATTGTGCACTGTTTTAATTCGATTATGCTAACCGTTACAAACTTGTTATTTTTCAAATGTAAATGTTTTCCTAGTAAGTATTCATTCTCAACTAGTCAGTTAAAACTAAAGAAATTCCACTAAAATAATTGAAACTTAGATTCTTTATTGTGATTTATATTTAATTTTAATAACCAGTTAATTTTATGTCCTTTCCTATAAGCCTTCATTCTCCTAATTGTCAATGCCAGAATATTTGACTTTAGTAGCACCCGTGAAGGAATGCAAATTCTGCCATGAGGAGAAAAGGTTTAAATACCGACTTCTAGAGTGGAAAGTTAGAGAGAGATTGAACAAGCGCTGTACTTTTGTAGCATGAGCTTCTGTTCTGCATTTATTGCTGGTTAACGGGGCGTAACAGCTATTACTTGGTTGCTACGAGACTTCGAAGCGGTTTTAGGAAACAGGATTATCTGAGCCCTGTAGAGTACTTCTGCTGCTCGTTAATAGGTTCGAATTTTTATTTCAGTTCTTGTTATTTGAGTTAAAGCATAGTTTATTAGCTTTGCGTCGACGCGTTGTGAATTTTAAAGAGTTTTAATAATTTACTTTTTTAACCCTTCTTCTGTGTTGTTTCCTACACGTACTTCTGCTGTCACATCAGAAGATAAGTAGATATCACAATATATTTTGAAACAATTTTATGAGATTTATAAAGAGAAATTTATGTTATTTAGGACAAGAATGAAGTATATTATTAAAAATCACGTTTCGTGTAACCTCTATTTTAATTTTACAGTCGTCTAATTTTATATTAATTTTAGTCAGAGTGGACAGTGAGGAAAATGAAAAATAATCTCACTGCTTTTGTGTTAAGGAACTTCGCGGTTTTAGGATGAGGGGCAGGCTTGGTAAGTTTAAAATTTAGTTACAGTGGACAGTGAGGAAAATGAAAAATGATCTCATTGCTTTTGTGCTAAGGAACTTCGCGGTTTTAGGATGAGGGGCAGGCTTGCTAAGCTTAAAATTTAGTCAGAACGGACAGTGAAGAAAATGAAAAATAATGTCATTGCTTTTGTGCTAAGGAACTTCGTGGTTTTAGGATGAGGGGCAGGCTTACTAGCTTAAAATTAAGTCAGATCGGACAGTGAGGAAAATGAAAAATAATCTCATTGCTATTGTACTAAGGAACTTCGCGGTTTTAGGATGAGTGGCAGGCTTGCTAAGCTTAAAATTTTCGCGCAAAAAATCTAGTGCGGATATTTACAGAGATACGGATTTTTTACGGAGAGAGATTACAGATTTACGGAGATAAGATGTGCCATAATTTATATTATGGCACATCGTATCTCCAAAACGCATTCTATGACCCATTTTGTAAAGTCCTTATTTAGTTCTAGTCAATTATTTTTAGTCGGCTTTCCTTTCCCTCCTGATTTCAGTTTCCTGCCAGAATGTAAATTTTAATGACATAGTATGCAAAATCTAAGTGTGTTTAGAAGCAATACTTAAGCTGAGGTTTCAAGAGTTTGTGAAGAGTAGTAGCAGAGTTAGATCCGAGTTTATGCTGCTTGTATGCTCTCTAGTTGGTGCTTGACACCCTTCAGATTATACTGATATTCTAAGCTCGGCTTAGCTAATTTAGCAGTTTAAATAACTAAGGAGTCAGTCGTTTAGCCATCCTAATTTATTGTGAGTTTGCATATTTATTTTCGGTTCAATTTAGTTTAACCACAAGTGGTGGTGAATTGTGAGCACCGAGTGCGTGCATCCTGTTACTTGGGTCAAATAAAAAAGTTATTTAAAACCTTCTTCAGTCTGTCTGTTCTTCAAAGGCATAGCGAGAATTTGCTATGCAGTTTTCTACGTAGGGTCTACTGTGAATGCTCTCTAAAGGTCGTAGACTGTACAACTTGCGGCCAAAACAGTTAAGAACCATGGAAAACTCTACAGTTGACCTGGCGTCATCCACTTCCACAGCATCTGTGGCTCAAGCCAACCCTCTGGAGAGATTTGGCTACATTTTTGACACCATGAGAGCTTTGATGAGTCCCCGTGCCTATTTAATGGGAAAGTGGGATTTTTATTTAATGGCCCAGTGCCTTTATACCTGTCCGAGGACAAGCCTTGGACAGGTATAAAGGCATCGGCAAATTTCTACTTGGAGAATCAGGGTCACCGACATGCACGTATCAAAATTTCAAAACCGCCCTCCTGAAAGCCTTTCCAGTTGTAAAGAATCAGGTGTAGAGTGTATGTCTTTTTTGGAGCATTTATAGTAGACCCTGCGTAGAAAACTGTACAGCGAGTTCTCGCTGTGTCTTTGAAGAACAGATGCTACAGAAGAAGGCTTAAATACTTTTTTATTTGAACTAACGTAACAGGATGCATGCACTTGGTGCTCACAATTCACCACCTTTTGTGGCTAAACTAAATTTAACAGAAAATAAAAGTCTGAACTCACAATAAATTAGGATGGCTAAACGACTGGTTGCTTAGTTATCTAAACCGCTAAATCGGCTGCACACAGCACAGCAAAGCCGAGCCTAGAATATCGCTATAATCTGAAGAGTGTCTAACACGAAATAGAGAGCTATTTCAAACACGCGGCAAAAACTCGGATCTAACTCCGCCACTACTCCTCACGAACTTTCCTTCCTTTTTCCACTATTGCCGTGTGTAGCTTGCAGATAGATAGCAAGATGTAACCGGCTGTCTTGAAACATTAAGAACACTGCAAGTATAGGAAATGCATGAGCGTAAGATGCATGGTGTAATCCTCCTGAATTCTTGAAACCGCATCTTCAATGCTGCTTCTGAACAAACTTAGATTTTGCACACTACGTCATAGAATAAGATAAAGTCTTTACAATTTGAAGTTTAATTTTTGGTTAAGTGTATGATTCTCCCTCCTTCCAAAGTGGAAGTAGTTAGCTCTGTTTTTTTTTTACCGCAAGCAATTATGGTATTTCTTATCAATATTTTCATTTCAAACTGAGTACTTATTTTTGGAATATGTAAAATACATTTCAGATTTAAAAACTAACGTGCTTCTCAGATATAAATTACTCAACAGGGGAATATAAAAGGAGTCTTTTTATTTTCTTTCAAAAGTTCCATTTAAGTGTTAGTAGACGCTAAATTATTATTATATTCAAGTATAATATAATTGATTTTTATACAAGTAAAAACAGGGACGTATATTACACTTTTGAAATGGGTTTCAGATTTTTTTAATGATCTTTATTAATATTTTAATTTTTAAACTCTTTTATTCAGAATTTTTATGCAGTGGCATGATGTTATTAAATTGTTTTAATTTAAATAACCCAGTTTATTGATATTGTTCGTAAATTGAAGCTCAATGACATTTCTTTTCGACGCAAGTAACGAAGTAAATAACCAGGAAAGATTAAAATACCTAAAAAATAACTGTTAATAAAAAAATAAATGATTTTTGGTGTTTGATTTTATTTTTTTTTCTCCTGCCGTTTAGATGCAAGTCCAATATTGTTGGAAGAACATGTGATAGTTGCAAAGCAGGTTACTGGGCATTTCCACACTGCCAACTATGTAACTGTGATCTACGAGGTAGTACAGAAGATATCTGTGAAAAAGATTCTGCTAGATGTTTTTGCAAGGTAATGCTTTTCATGAAATTATAGAAATCTTCATCGGATTTTGAGAAAAAGTAGAAACTTTATTTTTTTCCCTTCTCTAATAGGAAAATGTATATGGAGATTCATGTGACCAATGTAAACCAGGAACTTTCTATTTAGAAGAAGTTAATCCTGTGGGATGCACAAAATGCTTTTGCTTCGGAACCACTGATCGTTGCGCAAGTGGCTATTTATTTAAAACTCAGGTATGTTTAATAAACATCAAATTAATTTTCATTTATATTCAAGCACCATGGCAAAAAAAAAGTAATCTAAAAATTTTTTTAAATCAATTCCTCCTTAGGTTAATAAAGAAAAATTTTATTTTAGTTGCTTTTTATTAACATTATTAAAATTTTTTTGTGTCTAATTTATGAAGCTGATGGTGGTCTATAATTTCTCATTTTATCCACCTCTTGTAATGCTTCATTATCGAAAGGAACCTTTCCAGTGGGTTTCGGGCAGTCAAGTTCTTCAATTAATATTCCATCTAATGATTTCACACTACTCAAGGCGACATATGCTTGACCTGCTACGAAGAGTTTTCGTAGGAGGCGTTTCTTGGATCTTATATTTTTCTTTCTCTAATAGTCGTTTGCGTTGTAGTTTCTTTTCGCTTTTTTTTTCTCATTCTCCGTTTGTAAAGCAAGGGACATTTGAAAGGCACAAGCAAGAGACTTTTTAAACGTATATTATTATCACTTTAACATAGATATATGGGAGAATTTTCGCTACATAATGGGATATTGCATCTGTTTCTTGGTGCGTCAATTTTTTTGTTAAAGAGTGTGTTGTAAATAGAGTAGTAAAATCCATGTACATAAACAAATGTTTAATCATTTGGTGAATACTTCATGAATTTTTCATGAGCATGATAAAGCAATTAATTTTCCGCAGTTACAAGAAATTTCTGGAACAAAAAATTGTTGATTTCGTTATCAGGAATCAACTACCTATATAAAACTTACTTCATAAGGTATCGTTTAATTTTTAATGTTTTCACAGATACTTGACATGTCAAACTGGATTGATATTGTGATTGACGTTGCAAACGATATGGCAGTTGTAAATATTCCAGTTACTCTTGTCGAAAGTGCTGATGGTATTCAAGCATTGCTACCTGATGAATGGCCTGATGAAAGTGGTGCCCTGTTTTATTTTTCGGCTCCTTCTTCATACTTAGGAAATAAGGTAATTTTATGAATAAATTAGCTCTGATGTAAACTATCGTGGAAAAGGTAATTTACAGATGGCTTTTATTGTTTCTGTTCTGTGATGTTATTGAATTCAAAGCTAGAGAAAAGTGTTGAATGGATTTTGATTAATTTCTAGTAATTAAAATTTCATTGTTTTCGTTGTCAAGGATACGGTTTCTTAGAGACTACTAAATAAAAAGTGAGTTCTTTGAAAAAGAAAAACATTACATTTTTCAAATGCATAAAATATAAAGTGAGTTATTTGAAAAAGAAAAACATTAACATTTTTCAAATGCGTAACTAGTGTATTTGAATTTTCTGACTCACTTTAAACAAATGCGATTCTATCACTGTTAAAGTAACTCGTACTGGGAAAAAGGTGTGAAAAATGTTTTTAAATTTTAATGCTATTCTTCTCAGATTCTGGAGTCACCAGCTTACATGATCGATACAAAAGGTGATAACATTATTTTCTGTTGAAAACTTCAACTAATTGTTTTATTTTAACTTAATAAACTTGATTCCATGTGATATCCATCTTTCCAATGATATAGTAATACTGCTAGTATATTTGTTTAAAATAAAAACACAGCTAAACCATGAGTTAAAACATGAAATACGCTTTAGCTAGCACATAATCAAATGATAACTGATGCAAGAACTCAAATGCTGCACTGAGGAATGATAACTAACGACAATATGGTCTCAGTGAACCTACAGTAGCAGAACTGCAAGGGTAAACTGTCTTTTCTAGGTGTAGCTAAACGTAATGTTTGCAGAAGCCGCACCTTAAAGTTAAAAATATTCGAGAACCACAAATAGGTTTTCTGAGGGCTACAGCAAGATGTTTACATCTTTCAAAAAAGTAAAAGAATTTGTGAATACAAGAATTTAAGTAAACTAACAAGGATTTTGCGTTTTCAATTAATATGATTTTTTACTGTAATTATTTATTTATTTTTAACCAGTTATATTATGTTCAGTATGTTCAGTTATTTTGTGTTTGTGTTGCTTTATTTTCCCTTTCAACACAATGAGGTGTTGATGAAATCAACAATGTTTATAAGAAAAGCTCTGTGTCCTGTAGCGTAGGAGATATGTTGCTAACTCAAAGCTTACCGAACGACGGAAAATATACATTTGCAACTTTCACTAAATGCAGTAATGAGCATTTGATACATGTGCAGTTGCAACTTTCACTGAATGAAGCGAAATGCATTTGATACATATGCAGTTGCAACTTTCACTGAATACTATTTGTACACTGCACAAAAGAAAAAAAAAGGAGCGGTTCTATATATCCCGTTCTATTGGACCGATTGACGAAATTCAAATTGCGTTTTCATATCTCGAAAGCGCGACTTAGGATGTGTATTAGATTTATATATAGCATTGTTCTAACACAGGTATTTTGACACAAAATCGGGCTTTTTCTGAAATGGCATGCCAATTGTTTTCCATATTTCGATTCTACAACTCAAATTATCCCTGATTGATAAATTTTGTAAAATTTGGTGCGAAATTTACGGAGAAATTCAAAAATTTACCTTGGCGGATTTTTTTTTAGTTTGCACCAAGAAAAATTCACTAGGCGAATTTCTTAATATATGGCAACCTATTTTCCTTTGCTTTTTTATCTTGCGCAATTCACGTCATTCCTACTTTCAAATAATTTTAACAAAGTGCCTAAACCACATTCGATGTTTTATCGCTTTCAATAAATACGCCAAATTTCAAAACGCGCCGATATATAAATTTATGTATATCTTCCGAAATTATCAATAAAAAACTCTTAATTTTTTCCAGGCATTTTTTCCATACATCTACTTTAAGACGATAGTAAAAATTTTATAGGTTATAATTCAATTTTTTTTTAATTTATAAAAATTATTGAAAAATACTAACTTTAAAAATAAATCATAAAAAGTGGGAGAATTTTATTTGGAATGAACCTAAATTTCGAAATGGGAAAGGAAGAATCAAGTGAGTTTAATAGGAAAAAAAAGAGGTTAATAAATATATACCAAATTCAATTAACATTGAGGAGGTAAAATTTTGAGAGCGAATTTTTTAAAAACTGCTCTTGCTGTTTTTACAAAACTTGGAAGTTTCGCATAATTTGAGTCGTAGAATCGAAATATGGAAAAAGATTGGCATGTCGTTTCAGAAATGTCCGATTTTGTGTCAAAATACTTATATGAGAACAATGCTATATATAAATCTAACACATATCCTAAGTCGCGCTTTCGAGACATGATAAACTCAAGTTGAATTTCGTCAATCGGCCCAGTAGAACGGGAGATATAGACAGACAAAGTGAAAGAAGTACGACACCAAAACATCGTCATGGGCAAAACTGGTATCGCCTCACTACACTAACCATCTAATGAGAGTGCACCCTCACGGGGCATGCTAGCGCCATGCTCGGGCATTTGTTTACATTGTAGCATTCATTATAGTTACATAATAATGGTGCATAATTTGCATTACAGACAATATTGACATAAGATATAATTTACACGAGTACTTTGCAATTACATGGATAAATGCAATAAATACAATGGATAAAAACAATAAGTATACAATGAAAAAATACTATTAGTCATTTAGAAATGTATATACAGATTTCTTTTGTGTTTCGGTTTGAAGCTTTGTTGGTTGGAGGGGGATGATTATGCTACGTGGTTCGTTGCTTTTGGTTTTTTGTTACACAGTTTGCAGTTTATAAGTTCATTCTTAGCACAGTGTATATTTCAGCATACAGTTAATGAATTCATTTCATGGTACATAGTGTTGAGTGCGTAGTGCTGGTGTATCTGTCACACATTGCACAGTATGAAGTAGTTCATAGTTCGTAGTTTGAGTATGTATATGAAATTTACGGTTATCTCAATTAATGGAGGTATTTAAGTGTGCTAAATGCACTCCTGCATAGTAAGAGGGTGAAGAGTGGATATTCTTATTGTTGCATTTTCTGAACTTGGAGAATTATTTCGCGTTGTATGCTATGGATGGCAGAGGTCCAGTTCTTGGCGTTGTAGGTAATCGATAATATTTTTGATGTTTTGGAAGACTTTGCGATGTTTAATGATGAATCTTCTAAATTCTATTCCAGTATCGGTGGGATAGCGAATGTGATGGGCTGACGTTAGCGGACACTGAAACATGTAATGTTCAGGGTCTCCGCTTTCCCCACATATGCATCTATCCGACGTAGCCATACTCCGATCATAAAAATACTTTGGAAACGGACCGTGACCCGAGATGTACTGGGTGAGAAAGTAGGTTGATATTGTGGTATTTTCGTCAGCCTTGTGGCCGTCCATGTATGCAGTAAATTCAGTTGATGGAAGTGGTTTGTCGAGGTTGCAATTGAGGTTGTGAAGACCCAGAGCAGGATGTCTGTTATATTTCGGTGGCTTTTCTTCATAGTCTTGTGCATTGAAAAGGACGTCGTTGTACTTGGTAGTTTTCTTGAGTTGTGGGATCATTGTAAACAGTGCTTCGATTTCTGTTTGAATTGGTAGTGGTGTCACCCTGGCTATTGTTCGCAGTGCGTTAGTGGAGGTTGTTGAGAATGATCAGGTAATATTGATCAAGAAAGGTCTTTGAATTAAGTTAAGAGTCCGAATTTTTCTCGCTATCATGGGAAATTCCCAGACAGCAGCTCCGTAGGTGATTATTTTATTGACTACTGTGTTTAATAGAATTTTCATAATGCGATGATTAAGGTCCCAAGAATATCCTTTCATTGTCTTTAATGCTTTTGCGATTTTGGCGGTGGTTAGCTTCTTTTCCTGGAGATGTGGTATCCAATTGAATTTCTGATCTGTCGTGAGTCCTAAGTATTTGATGGTCTTCACACATTTTATTTTATTGTTTCCAATTTGCAGCGTGGGGTTCCTGGTGATTGCTTGTTCTGGCTTGTGTATTATGAGTGCGTGCGATTTTATGTGTGAATTTGAGTTTTATTCTATGACGAAGGTTGTTGAATATATTAAGGGTGGTGTTGCAGTTTTCCTCTAGTTGTCTTCGTGTAGATCCCTGGATTGTGAAGGCGATCGTCGGCGAAGGCAACAATCCGTGTGTGATTTGGCCACTGATGATCGATAATATTATTGAAGGTGATGTTTCAGAGGTCCGCGCTCATACACGACCCTTGGGGACATCCTCTAGTTTGGTTTCTGGCGATTATGGTATTGTCGTAGATTACTAGGCTTTGTCTGTTCTTGAGATAGTCCGTAATCATAAGGTATAGTTTTTTTTTGGTCGTTGCATCTCCCTCACGGCCTGCTTGACAGCTGGCCACCAGAGAGAGTCGAATGCGTTTTGCAGATCAAGACATAGGAGACATTTGATTGCTCTCGTTTGCTTATATTTGGGTGATTGCTATATCTATTGCGTGAGTAGTTGAGCTTTTGGGTTTAAGATAGAATGGGACATATAGAACTGTCCCCCACTTTTTTTTGCGTGTACAACGTATTGACGAAGTATTTCTCTTTTCTGCTGTCCCTTGATCATTGAAATTATTTGTCTTTGTTTATTACTTTAACAATAAGTGCATCTCTCTGTTTTGAAAAATTGTTTAGAAATTATTATAAGCAAAATGTAATTTAATTAATATTTAGTATTAAAAAAGCTCTTCATATCACGGGCTATACGCTTCAAACTGTAATTAAATTTCAAAAATGAATTTACTGCTGGTTACAACAAAGGCCTCACTTGACGAGCTAATCAGCCCTAATTTGGCCATGGCTAATTTATTCACTCTTTTCGTTGCGGTCAACTCGCATTCATTGGGCAAAGAATAAACAGCTATACATGCCCTCATAATGTGCTGAAAGCAGGTATGTTAGGTAGACAAAGCAGAGCCGGTGCATCTGCAGGACCGAAGGGATAAAAACCGACCATCTGCATAGATGATATTTTGTATCCGTGAAAATATCTGCGTAGAAAATGTATTCTTTTTCAAGGTTTTTGACTTCTTCAGAAGAAGACATTTAAAAACCTGCCCCTCTCGAACAATTAAAAACGCATTTCTAAATTCTAATTTTCAAGCCAAATTGCACTTCAGGAAAAGTCTTATTTGCATACTAATGTGCGTTAAAATTTTACTTAAAAGGTAATTGTGTTTTAAGATTTTATACTTGCGAATGCATGGAGATTCTGTTAAATTATTAGGTTTATTTCAGCAAAGCAGGAGAAATGAAAAATTAGTAATAGCCTCTCCAGAATTGAAAATGTTGACCTTCCGACTGCAGGCCGGACGTGCTCCCATTTATAGCATGAAGGTAGAAAGTGAGAAGGGACAAAACACCTTACAATGTAAAACGAATTTCTCTTGCGAAGTTTTAATATTTAATTTTTACGAACGGCGACTTATTTTCAAGCTATTTTTCAGCTAATCGCTATATGAATTTAAAAAATCCCAACTGGGGTAATATTTGAATAATTTTGATTTTCTTAATATTCACGAAATTTCTTTATTCGATGCTTTCATTAGATTTTGTAATTTTTATTATATGTAGGTTAAAAATTGAACGTTACTTTATTTTATGAAATTTATTTTTATATGATTTAAAATAGCTTATATGTAACATTTCCATAATTTACATTGAGCGCATTTTAAAATATTTATTGTATAGCATCAAATACTATTCTGAGTTTAAGACATCAGTTACTTTCAAGGGATTGTTATTTATGTGGCGCAAATTATGATACTGTTTTATCTAATAATGTGTTCATTAAATTGCATTCTATTTAAGTTTTCGTGTTATCAAATTAATTTGTATTATGCTGTTAAAGTTTTGAAAACTAATGCATGGTTTTCAGCTCTCCTCCTACGGTGGAAATTTGGAGTATACTATCATTACATCCACTGATGATGATGCCGTTGTAAATAGCTTTGTTGGAGCGGATGTCATTCTTATGGTAAGTGATCTTAAAAATTTTTTGTTTTTAGGATTATTTTAATCTTTATTTTTATTGTTATACTAGCGGAAGTCCCCGATGCCAGTTAAGTTAGATTGAGAGTAATACATCTAGCAACAGAGAGTGATATTATAGCGCTGTAATCCTTCTCTAATGACGATGCGAAAAATACGATTCAGAGTCATACATTTTTCAGTCTGTTGCGATATGGAACCCATAGAGAAATAAGCTAATTCTCTCTCATTATATCAGCAACAATGACACGTAGTTTTTAATGATTTTGGTCTTTCTAATCAAATGGTCGTAAAAGCTCAAGTTCCATCCAATATTTCACCTATATTCAATTTTAGTCGGTTCAATGTGGCAAAAAATTCAATATAATTCATCAGAAATCAATAACGCGAACAAACAGACAAACAAGCATTCTTCAGTATATGTACATATAGATTTTCTAAAACGTATAAATTTTTGATTAACAAACTCTGCGATTTGAAAGGGAGCAGTCGCAACACTTTTAGAAGCATTTTTACCTTCAACACGTGACACTGTTGCCACTCGGAAAAATGAGAACGAAAATAAGCGCTTTCAAAGTTTTTAATTAATATTTCGGCTGATTAAAGTCGTGCGGATAATAAAGATGGGAATAGCCGAAATGGCTTTTCCCAACTTTATTATGTTGCATATAGAACGAATTTTTGGAATCGGAAATAATGTATTTAACGTTCGGCAATGCTATTTTTATTTCATCGTAAAACTTCGGAATTTTTTATTAGCGCACTGTAGGATTTGAAAGCGAGCAGTGGCAACAACTTTCGAAGTAAAGCAGATTTTCATCTTCAGCTTGTGAGACTGTTGCCACTCAAAAAAATGAGAGCGAAAATGTTCGTTTTTCCGAGTTTTTAATTAATATCTCTGAGTTTTTTTTTTTTTTTTTTTTTTTGGAAAAATGGATGTGGTCTTTTTCCAGGACCCAAAATAGAATTGTAGAAAGTTTGGTGACTATAGCTATAGTAGTGACTGATTTATTAGAGGACAACTAAACGCGCAGACTTTTTTGCTTTATATATATATACATATATATTGTTCTTTATGTATATATATACTATTTCTTCTTTATATATATATATATACTGTTATATATAGAGAGAGAGACAAATAAAGCTAATTAAGCACTATGTTATGCATATTTAGCTGAAAATATTTTGTTGATCACTTTGTTGAAAACACATTTTGTTGAAAAGGAAGTACTAATTTCATTTGAATTGATTATTTTTTGGTCTTTTTCCATAAGGGGCCAGCAAAGGATAACAATAAGAAAAAACATTTTGGGTCTTAATTTTCGCTCTGTGCACAATACGTTTAATACTCTTAATGCTTATGATTCAATATTTCAAAGCTGATAATATTTATTTTTAAGCTTTGCTTGTTTCATTCAATCTAAGCTCAATTTTATGCTTAGGGACATAGTTTCCGAAATATTTGTTTTTCAATAAATAAGTCAAAATTACTTTTGACCTTTTATGATTAGTTGAATAAAAAATAAGTAGTTGTGTTTTAAGCTAAGATATTACTTTCTGAATATTCCTAATAGCGGAAATAAAAAAATCTGATGTATACACCACATGACTTCATTGTATGGAATTTTAAATTACATCCATTTTTTCTTACATTTCATTTAAACTTATCGGATTGAATTAAATCTACATCGTCGCTAGCGCATAAACCACAATAGAATAAATGCATTCTTTAAAATTCACTATATTTGTTAACCATAGCCACACTCTGGCGCTTGGTTCACTTAACAGCGTTACATTTCATTCATTTTATAATTCAGAATGCACAAAAATTATATATATCATCTGAAGGATTATCTAATCATTGCCACATGTTCTATTCAAATACTATAATAAACATGAAGTAAATCTTAAACACTTATCTTCTCGAATAAATTCCAAAATGGATTAAGCATGATTTAATTCGCAATAATAAAAAGACGTTACGTTTGTTGTTGCGAAGCTTAGTTTCTCTAGTTTGGTAAAAAATCGACTATTCTGCTGAGTTTCAAATGTAAACAAATATTCCTCCTATAGTAATACTAATTAGGCTTAGCCACATTTAAAAATCTTTTAAATTGTTGATAATTCTACAAATATTGCATGCAGCTTTACTATAGGCATAAATCCTCAACGGGAAAATAAGAACAATATAATCCAATCATTTTTAAAGCAAAAAAAAAGCGCTATTTACTTACATGTAAGAATAAAAAAACTGAGATCACTGAGCTGATTTATTTTTATATACTTTTGGTGCGGCCGATTGCAACCAAAAGAGGAGGTGCATATCTGCATGTCATAGCACTCCTATATACAAAATTTCAATGTTCTGAGGCTACTTGTTTTTAAGTGATGCGATATAAATACGTACGTAGGTACGCACAGACGCCACGAAAAATTCTCTTCTTAATCCATTTGAAATCAGTTTTATAATTTTTTTGGGGAAAAAGAGTCTTTTATTCTGTCTTTCCATAGGGTTTTGCACACAAAAACATCGTTAAATTGCATTCGATAGCGATCAAATGGATATTTTCGTTGAAATACGATACTCGAAATATGTCGCGATTACAATACTTCCTTTTTACTTCGTAAATATAAGCGTTAATTTTATAATATCTATTCGACTTTCCAAAGATTAAATAACTATATGTAAATAACATACTTCAATATGTATATAGCAATATTTTTGTTTTTTTTTCAGGGTAATAATATCACAATTGTGCATAATCATGTTGAACAGCCTGCTGGAGGTGTTCCGTTAAGAACAACCGTGAATCTTATTGAGGTATTTAATTTATCCATATTTTCTTTTGAGCGGATATAATTCAATAGAAGAATGTTAATACATGTTAATTTTATTTTTTTTAGCATGAGTTTCATCACATCAGTGGTCGAGATGTAACTCGAGAGCAAATGATGATGCTTTTAGTGAATCTGGATCATCTTTTGATTCGTGGATCATATTTTCACCCTGCTGTTGAAATTAGGTAATATTAAGATATGAGTATTGCAACTTTTGCTAATGAAGTGTATATGTTAGTGCATACTTCTCCTATAGGAATGCAATGAGGTAATTTTTTGTTGATGTCCGAATTCATGGGCCAAACAGAAATAAAAGAGGCTGCGTTTAGACGGCGACGTAAATGTCACGGAGGCATAGTCACAAATAAAATGCGGGAATTCCGTTCACACCTGCGACACAGGGTCTAAGCCGCACCCACTTAGAGAAGTTAAATTTGCGCATGCTTGGATGTGTCTACAGCTTAACCGCTCTGTTTTACCATTCACGTTTCGCGAGTTCACCCTGACTGGTCGACACAAAAAGTTGAAAACTTTGAACTTTAGGCTAAGAGCCCTAAACCACATATTGTGACGTAGCACAGACTGGTTGCCTGGCAACGCAGCTCGGCTTAACCACTTACGCCCGTCTGAACCCGTTTCCGTCATTTGAACGCAGCTTTACACGCTGAAGACTACCTTTTCCTCAGTTACCTACCTCCCTTCCCCTTAACTTCATCCTCACGTGTCAGATGGGAGAAAATATATGTGTCACCTAATTTCCATTCATTAGCCTTTAAATACTAAGAACATTTTCTTTTTTTTTATATATTTCTCTTTCTGTCTACAGTGTGTTTCAGAAAGAATATCCTATTAAGAATTTATTGTTAGGTATCGCGCAGAGGATTATTCTGTACCATGATACGTAATAAATGGCGTTAGAAAAGTCTTTTATTAGTTAAAATTCTTTACATTAACTAAAAAATATGATGTGTACACCACATGACTTCCTTGTACGATATTTAAATTGTACGCAATTTTTTTGGCTTTCATTTAAACTTGTTTCCTCGAATTTCAGTCGAGATATATTTCTCGTTCACTTAATTCAGTTCTGACTTCGCGACAAGGCAAAAATACATAAGAACTGAAAATATCTTTATCAAAAATTTAAAGATATAGAAAAACATAAATAACCAAAAACGGTTAAAACAATTAAAATTTTTTTACAATTAAAATTACAGTTTCTACGCAAAAAAAAAAAAAAAAAGCAATTCGGCCAGCGGGTAGGAAGACAGATACTTCGATGCACGAAACTAAAAATTCACTTTGGATCTCACTGGACAAAAAGACACTGAAGGCTTAGAAACTAACGTAATTTGTTGTGGACGCTATACTGAGTCAATATATGCGATAATTTAATAAATTATATGATAATTGCATGATGGATTAAGCATAATTTAATTCGCAATAATAAAAGAAGACGTTATTTTGTTGTTGCGAAGCTTAATTTCTTTAGATTGGCAACAAATCTACTATTTTGCTAAATTTCAGTTGTAAACAAATATGGCGGCAATGGCAGAAAAATTAGGCTTAAACGTACTTAAACAACTTTTAAATTGTGTATAATTCTACAATTACAACATGCAGGTTAACTAAAGGCACAGAAAATCTTAACCGGAAGATAAGAACAACATAATTCAGTGATTTTTAAAGTAAAAAATGTACGATTTACAAACATATAAGAATAAAGAAACTGAGCTCACTGAGCCGAGTAACAAACTGGATCAGTTTATATCAAACAAAACGGCCAATTCCAAAAAAAAAAAAAAATAGTAGGTGCACACCTACATGTTATATGAGTCCTATGTACAAAATTTCAACGTTCTGGGTTAACGTTGATCGCATAACTCAGAAACGAGGTTAATCGTTTCTGAGTTATGCGAGATACATACATACATACGTACGTACACGTACATACGCACAGATGTCACAAAAATTTCTTCAGAATTCATTTTAAATAAGTTTTATTATTTTTTTTTTTGGGGGGGAGAGTCCTTAATTCTGTCCTTACGTACAGATGTCAGGCAAAAACATCGTTAAATTGTATTCGATAGCGGTCAAAATGAATATTTTCGTTGAAATACGATACCCGAAATTTTTCGCGATTAGAATACTTCCTTTTTGCTGCGTACAAGGAAGTAAAAATGGCATACGTATTCTAGAAGAAAAAATATTTCAAATTAAGTGTAATTTTTTTCTAAATTTGAACAATATTTTTTCTTTTGTCCTTCCGATTAACAGCAATAAATTACTTCCACTGAATATTTTTGTTTAGCATTTTTATACAGTGATTTAATTTGTTTTATTTTAATTTTGCCTCTCTCTCAATTGCAATGTCTGTGGGTACTTTCTTTCTTCCTGTCTTATCTTTCTGTCTTTCTTCCTATCAAAAATTTTTCTTTCTGTCTCTTCTTACCAAAAATCTATTCCGAAACTTCTTTTAAATGCATTCTAAACAAAGGAATGATAAAAAATATACTTTAAAGAAGTTCCACGGCTGCTGAAATCTGTGCATAATTCAATGAAATTTGTGAATTAATATTCATTATGCTCATTCATTATTCATATGCATTTTTAGCTTATATGACACAGGTATTGCTCAATTGTTGATGTTGCAGATTGACACATGTTTTATTGGATACTGCAGATGAAAACTTTGTAGCTGATGCTCCTCAAGCTTTAAGAGTTGAGCAATGTCAGTGCCCACCCAGCTATATTGGAAATTCTTGTGAAGTAAGAAATTTAATCTGAATTTTAGATTTTCAATAATTTAGAAGCTGTATACATCTAAAATTATTATTTGAATTTTATTTTATTCTATTTGCAATGAAACTTGTTTAAAATAGGCACAGTTGTAGTGATTTAACTGTAATTAGCTGGAAGGTTGTAATCGCTTTCGTATAGTCCCAAATACCTATCATATGGGGTTTGATGATTAATTGTTGTAAAAATAGAACTTTCCTTATTTTGTTCATTATACCCAGGTATGAGTATGGTATGAGCAGATAACCTGGATAAAGAATATCCGCCGAAAACACCGCAGCAAAAACATCGCAGACGGAAACGTCGCGGAAAAAATAACGCAAGGCGAAAACGTCGTGGTACAAAACATCGTGGGAGAAAATAAAGCAAAGAGAAAACATCGCAGTCCTAAAACATCCTGGTACAAAATATCGTCGTCGAAAATAAAGCGGTTCAAAAACTTCGCAGTTTGAAAACATCGTCGTCGAAAATATCGTGGTAAAAAATAAAGCGCCTACAAATCATCGCATGATGATAACATCGCACACGTGATATTTCAGGTTTTAAAAGCTGTAATTGTATATTCGCATAACGATTTGTGAGCGCAAGGTTCAAAGGAGGATAATATTTACTTTAATAACTAATAAATAAACTAATAATTTTTTTTTGTTAACTAATAAATTTTTGTTGAAAATGTAAAATGGAAACTTAAGCATAGAAAATTAATGCAACTTATAGCACTTAATAGAATTTTAAACTGATGTAGTTTCCTAACAAAGTTCATTAATAAATTATTTTTTATAAACTTTTACTGTTAATTTTTCATCAATAGTATAATCGAAAAAAGGTTAAGAAACGGAAAATAAGTAACTGCATGACCTTATCTATAAAAGATTGCTAAGTTAATTAGCTACAAAGTGAGTTAATAAGCTAAGTTAATAAGCTAACAAAAGTGAAGATTACTTTCTTCACTTTTGTTAATCTGATACCCTTATAGTGAAAATTATTTCTTGTTTTGCTTTTAAAAGTTTATTAGTTTATTAAAAATAGGAAAGTAAAAATTATCCTTCTTTCCATCTCGCGCTCCAAATCATTATGCGAATATCCATTTACAATTATTAAAGCCCGAAAAACGCATGTGGGCGATGTTATCGTCATACGATAATTTGTAGGAACTTTATTTTTTACCATGATATTTTCGACGACGATGTTTTTAAACTGAGAAGGTTCTGAAGCACTTTATTTTCGACCGCGATATTTTGTACCACGATGTTTTATAACTGCGATGTTTTCTCTTTGCGTTATTTTGTCCCACGACGTTTTGTACCACGGCGTTTTCGCCTTGCGTTGTTTTCTCCGCGACGTTTTCGGCTGTAACCGGATAAAGATAAGTAAATTCTTATTTTTCTAGAATTCAGCGTGCTTTAGCTATAGAAAATTTCTAATGTGATTTCTAATGTTTTAAAATTAGTTACATTGCATGGTTTCCCTTATTTTGCATAAGAAATTTATTTTAAGTTTGATACCTTTCCCGAACTCCTCAACTTCTCTTAGCATTTTCTCGCCAAGATGTAAGTTTTAAGTAAATTGAGTATTTAAACGGGTGAATCTCTTGAGTTCATTCAAAGCGTGCTTTCGCTAGCCAGCGCACGTTTCATTGTTATCTCGCTGTTACGCTAGTAAGCCTTTTGGCCATTTCGGTTTATCGTCACGCCTGTTAGGTTTATGTTTTTGTTGAGCCAACGTATTAACTTAACGTGCTAATCCAGAACTATTCTAATTTAGGTTTGAATTGATTTATATTCTACTTTTAAGTTTTACCGCGAGTTGACGGTGTTTTTGTAACGCACGAAGGTCGTGCCTTTCTGGTCGAGTTTGGAATTAATAAAGGGTTACGTTTCACCTTTCGTCTGTGCTGGTAATTCATATACGTCTGGGCGAGAATTCGCCAAGTTCATTGTAGAATCCAGTTTAGTTTATGTGGAATAGAAGAGACAGATCTTAGAACATAAGTGATCTCTCCATTCAAAAACAAAAAATGGCAGAGATGAAAATATAGTAACTAGGGAAACTCTAATTTTTATACATTGATTGTGGTTCTAAATTAAGATGGATAATATACATTTGCAACTACCAAGCAGTATGGTTGGCTGGAAAAGCTTTACTGGTTTGCACGAAAACTACTCTGGGTAACCTTTAACAGGATTTGGTGCTGTAGATAGTTTTCCGTTTCGTTGTATTCTGCTACATTACATTTTCTTTTAACATGAAAAAGTCTAAAAATCATATAGGTTCAGATGCATGGACTTGTATCTAGACATTCGGTCCTCTGTTCCAGTGTTTAAAGATGAAAGGATGTTACCAGGGGTTACTGGATCTGCTGCTCACATAACTATTCAACTGCTGAAAACACTGGAGAATCAGAAGGGGAGTCATCTGATCCCTGTAAATCACAAAAGAGTTAAGACAATAGAGGCTGCGTACAGCTTGCTGCAGAATTGTTTATAATGAGTATTTGAGATAATGAGAACCTCCGCATATGATTTGGTGAAACTATATGCCTTTTTGAATGTTTTGGAAAAGATATGTAGTGCGAAAACTACAATACTAGAAACTTTAACTTTGTTGTCATTATGGCTTCAGTCTACAGGCCAAGTTACCTTCTCTGCAAGTCTCTGCATCTGGTATTTCTTTAAACATCGCAGTTTTCTCTTATAGCAGAATTGGAAACAATGGGTTTATCAAATAAATTTTTTTTCGGGGAATAAAGATATTTCATGCTACTTTGCAAATTACCTCTGTCAAATATTTCACTTATGTATCATTTAATGATTTTTAATTATTAGTCCAAAGGGGAAATTTGCCCAGAAGGACTATTAATTTCGTTTTGGCATTTTGCGTTGGTTCACTATAAATGTCGGTTCGCTTTTTAAATTTTTGTCACCAAATACTAGAGCCCTGTATTATATTTAATGAAATTGAATATTGATGAATCTGCATAAATGCGTGTATGTTTCTCGCATTGTGATAAAACGACGATACCTAGAGCCATCAGATTTTGAATAACGTACGTTTCCACCCGAATATGGGCATCTGGAAATACAAATTTGGAATTTGTTTTATTATCTATTTCATATTTTGTAAAAGTTTAATGAATATTTGATTAACTAACTCAACGATTTAAAAGCGAGCAATGGCAACACTCTACGGAAAAAACATTTTTATTTCTAGAGTGCAAGACTGTGTATCGAAATTCTAAAGTTATGCTCATTTTAAAATTATTTTGCGATATTGCTGTTGAACTGAATTTTATGGTTAAGTGCGAAGATCATGATATTTAATAAATAAAGGTAACACACAAAACATTAAAAAAAAGCTCCTTTGAGCGTAATGTAAAATCTTAAAGCTTTCAGTTTTTTTTACTTATTTACTTATTGTTTGCTTTTTTACAACTAGGAATGTGCTCCAGGTTATTATCGGTCAAAGACAGGTCCATATTTAGGCTACTGTGTTCCTTGTCAATGTCATGGTCACGCGCAAACATGTGACGTTAACACCGGGAAGTGCTTAGTAAGTACAATTTTCATCATAAATTAGTGTTTAAATTTTAAAATTGCTGATTACAATTTTTTTACGTAATATGTACTGTCTGATATGATTATTTAACACATCAATGGAAACTATAAAACTAATATTGAGTTATATACTTATTAGTGGATTTATCGTTCTTTTCAAATGACTTATTCAGGGATGCCAGCATAACACAATAGGCGATCATTGTGAAAAGTGTGATGTTGGATTTCATGGCGATTCTACCCAAGGAACACCTTACGACTGCCTGCGTTGCGCATGCCCATTACCAACTGAGACAAACAAGTATTTTCCTTTCTCGATTTACTATTTACTAAGTTCATTAAATATTTGACGAATTTTTTACGTGTCTAATAGAACTTACAGCTGACATTCGAGTTAAAAATTGTAACAAAAAATTATATCAAAATGCTTCTGATTTCTTTAATTCATATTTTCTTAATTGATGTAATTGTTATGCTGCATCAAATCTGCTATTAATATATCAGCATTTAGTGATTTCTAAAATAAACTTAATATTCAAATTTGTGATGCATAGTTTTAAAAAATGAACGTACTTTTCATGACATATTGGAATCTGGAAAGTTCTGCGGTTTTTTGATGATAAATACTAATGAAGAAGTATAAAAAATTAAAAAAAATTCATGCAATCACATAAGCCCCATTTTGTTCTATGACATTTTTCCATCTCTCTTGCAGCTGGAAATTCATATATTTTAAAAAGTTATTACATTTGTCATAAAAAAAGTTATTGTAGGTTATTGAGATGCTGTTTAACAGTCTCCAAATAAATGACTTCGAGGCCATTCAAACGATTTTGAAGTGACCTGAAGGGTATAAAATCCAAGGGGGCAATGTCTAGTGAATATTGGGGTTGACACAAAACAATCCTGCTATATTCTATCTCTCATTCATCGAAATGTGAGGTTAAATATTGTCATGATGGAAGTAAATTGGGCAGTTCTATTCGCTTTGCTTCAATTTCTGCTTTTAAAACTGCGATTTGGGAAGAGTATTTGTCTGAATTTATTACTTGATTGGTGACAACAATTCAAAATATGCAATTCCTGTTTAGTCTGATCATACAAAAGTTCCCTCCAGATGTTACTAAAGAAGGTTCTTTCGGCTTACACCATGACCTTTTCCTTGTAACTTTATTGTATAGTATCCACTTCTCATCTTCAATAATGATCCTTTTTTTTTCCTAAAAAAAATAAAAGCTTTTTTCTTAAAGTGTAGATTACTCGTACATCATAGCAACTTACATTCCAAGCCTTCCTCAAATGACTGGGTAATCAATGTCTGAGTATCATAGCAGCTTACATACCCAGCCTTCTTCAAATGATCATGTTCTGTATTTTTTGGAATATTTATTCTGTCTGATAGCTCCTGAGCTGTATAACTTGGATTTTCAGCAAAACTTCATTTAGTAGTTTACAGAAGGTGGTCATCCATAGCGGGCTTCATTTTCGAGGCTGAAATTTCCACTCATAAATTCTTCAAACCACCTTCAAACTGTGGCATCAATCACAACATTTTTCTTTTCTGTACACAGGCAAACACCCCGTGGGATGACTCAGGAGAATTCCTGGTAAGTACTGGCGCAAGGATCTGTACCTAGGCGGTCTCAACCAAGGGGGTATATAATCAGTCTTCACAGGACTAGAGCCCTAGTTCATTCTAAGGTTGGTTCGGACTTGGCAGGGACCGTACTGGTACTGGTGTCTGTTTCTCTGTCTGCAGTGGAGCTAGATCGGAAATCACCGACCTAGTCATCGGGGGGAGGCGGGGATTGACAGAGTGGACAAGGCACCAAGAAGAACTATCGATGCCAATGGAGTGGTACCCGGAGGCAAGATGAACTTGTGTCCTTTTTTAGTGTTACGTATTTTGCAAGCGTTTTCTTCCTTGTCCGAATGCTTTGTATACAGCCGGACAGGGGCTGTGGGGTCTGCGCCGTCGTTGAAGGGGTCTCAGGAGCTTGGACACACTCACCCCGAGAGGCAAACGCCTTGAGGTACCCAGGACGGGGGGTCCAGTTCCTGCGTCCTGCACACAGGCTCAAATTTTCTAAGCACCTTTTTTTTTCCTTTTTTAAAATAAAAGAGTAAAATATAACGAAAAGGAACTTCTTAGCACTGGACTGAAACAAGTCGCAGTATATGTCAGAATTACACAGTGTGAGCAGAAAAGACCATAGGTTTCATCAAAGTTATTCCTTATCATCAATAACAAAATACTCATAATTAGAAGAAAACAGACTTGAAAAAAAAAACGCAAAACTTTCCGGATAAATTTCTACGCTTTATAAAATCATGCAAATTTACCTCATACAATTCATTTTCTAGTTTTGCTGAAAGCTGTGAAATTTCTCCAAGTGGCCTGGAAATCAGCTGCAAATGTAAACCTGGATATTATGGATTGCGATGTGAAGTGTTAGTATCATAATTTTGCATTAAGACAATTTTCTTGGAAATTATTCGAAACTTTGTGTACTTGTTTTAATTTTGAGTAAAAAAAGAATTTTCAGAAACGAATTCCTAGTTATGAGCTTTTCTAAAATTTAGCATGTTTTCATAAAAGAAAGTTTATTTATGTTATAATCTAATTTTCCTTCATAATTCACTGAAAGTTCCTGCTTGCTCTGTGAAATTTCGTTATTATTTAGATCATCAAATGTCCCTAATTTGAGCGACTTATCAACATTATGTAATAAACCCTATCCGTAAACACTTTTATGCTTTATCATCTTTATGCGTGGATAAGTTTTGTGTTAATTCATATGGTTTACATATTATTTTCATATTCTCAATGGCTTTATTTTGACAAATATTTTTGTCGGTATCCCTTTCATTCCCAATGACGGTACTGAGACTACTATCTTGTAAATAGTTTCTTATTTTAAAACTTCTGACTGAATATCAAAATCCAGGGCTTAATTTCTAAAATTAGAAGTGTTGGAGCCCTATGCAAGACCGTCAGGAAAAAGGAACAAGAGTAAAAAAATAAAATAAAATGGCCATTAAAATAATTAATAAATTAAAAGTTAAATTGTTAATCATTACCAGATTAATTAATAATTACTAAATTGCTAATGATAATTAATATTTGTATTGTTATTTAATTAATAATTATTCTTCAGTTAATTAATTACTATTCATTAAAGTAACTAAATACCTAAAAATTAAAATAATAAAATTAAATGTATAGATATAAATTAAAATTTAATAAGCGATTTTTAATATATTTTTATTGCTAAAAATAAAATTTTAGAGATCAGATTTCTGTTGAAGTTGTTGTTGAGTTGCATAGAAAAAGTGGCGGAGCCTTCTTATTTAGGGCTCCGGTGCGCTCCGTCTAGAGGTTTTTTAAGGTCCACCAAAATCATTAATTTTTAACCAGTTTTCCTGATTTAAGTAGTTTTATGACAATTAATCTCACGTTTTCTTATTGGCTATCTGACGAAATTCCAAAAAAGGCAGATAAGAAAATGCTTCTCTTACAAGAGGGAAAAATGCCAATAAAAATGGTATTTTCAGATTTTTTTTAAAAAACATTATTGCAATTTCGTAATAGCTTACATATCTCTTTGAGAAATTTTGTATATTTGTGTTTATAGTGTCATATTTTGTCTGTATATCTAATGCACAACAAAAATTTCGGAAGATAGCTTTAGAAGTTGAAACCAAGGCTTGACAGAATTTCAGTCAGATAGTGCAGCTTTTTATAATTTTTAATGAGTGAATAGAAAAGGAACTTAAAATCCAAAGGCAAATTAATCGAGGTTGCAAAATTTCTTATATTTAAAGTGTAATTTTTATTTTACAAACTAAAAGCTTACAAAATATAATTATTTTACTCCAGGTTTCTATTCATATTGTATACTAGCGGAAGTACCCGATGCCAGTTAAGTTAGATTGAGAGTAATGCATCTAACAACAGAGAGTGATATATATCGCTGTAACCCTTCTCTAATAAAGATGCAAAAAATGCGATTCATAGTCATACATTTTTCAGTCTGATGCGACATGCAACCCACATAAAAATTTTCGATCGAAAAATAAGCTAATTCTGTCTCAGTATATCAGCGACAATTGCACGCAGTTTTTAATGATTTTCGTCTTTCTAATGAAATGGTCGTAAAAGGTCAAGTTCCATCCAATATTTCACCTATATTCAATTTTAGTCGATTAAATGTGGCAAAATATTTATCATAATTGATCAAATCTATAATGCGAACAAAGACACAAACAGACATTCTTCTTTATATTTGTAGATTTTGTAAAACTTACAAGTTTTTGATTAACGAACTCTACGATCTGAAAACGAGTAGAGTAGCAACACTTTTCGAAATAAAGCTTTGCGAGACTGTTGCCACTCGAAAAAATGAGTGCGAAAATTCGCGCTTTCAGAGATTTTAATTAATATTTCGGCTGATTAAAGTCGTACGAAGATGAGAATAGTCGAAATGGCTTCCCATGAATTTTTGGAATCTGGAATAATGTATTTAATGTTTGGCAATGTTTTTTTTATTTCGTCGTAAAACTTTGAAATTTTTGATTAAGAAACTCTAGGATTTGAAAGCGAGCAGTGGCAACAATTTTCGAAATAAAGCAGATTTTTATCTCAAGCTTGCGAGACTGTTACCACCCGGAAAAATGAGGGCAAAAATTATCATTTTTTCCGAGTTTTTAATTAATATCTCTGATTTTTTTTCTTTTTGGATAAAAGTGGACGTCGACCTTTTCCAGGACCCAGAAAAGAATTGTGGAACGTTTGGTGGCGGTAGCTATAGTACTGACTGAGTTATTAGAGCACAACCAAACACACACACTTTTTTCTTTATATATATACTGTTACGAAAAATTCGGCGGTTGCGCCTGTATGTAAGCTTTCCGGCATAGCACTAGGGTTGCCATAAAATAGTGTATGACAGGGTTGCCAGATTGGCGACTTTATCGCCCATTTGGCGACCAAATTGGCGATATCCCATGGTCCAATCGGGAAGCTTCTAGAATAACTTCCTGTCGAGATATTTCTCGAAACGTGTGGAACTTTAAGAAAAGCTATTTAAACCCTTGCGTTTCTGAGAGAAGTAGTTACGAGTAGTTGCAGAGTTGCGAGTTAGTTGTTGCAAGTTGCGAGCAGTGTGATTAGTTGTGAGAATAGCTGCTACGCGAGAGTTCTGTGAACGGAAAGCAATCGAGATAGTGCTTTGCCGTGAAGCTATCTTTACAGTATAGCTTGACAGTGTATTGGTGATTGTTCCACGGTGTTTATTAGAAGTTTAGTGTTGCCGTGAAGCTACCTTTACAGTTACAGCCTGAAGCTGTGTTGCTGATTGTTTCAGCGTATTTATTGTAGATTTTCGACGCTTTTAATGGTAATTTTGGAACTGTGCTGTAAATAGTGATTCTTGTAAATAAATTGGGCTTCTTATTGTTCTGCATCGTGTTTTCATCGGATACTCTCAAATCTACGAACCCGTAAAACGCAACAATACATATCCCATATTTTTCGCATTCCGCAACAATGTGGTAAATGATAATATATATCCATATCTAATTTACGCTTTATTGAAAATAATCAATAATTCCAAATGCATAAATAATTATAGTATTTCACACAAAATTATAGAATAATATGAGATGTATTTCATGTCTTGCACATGTGTAATATTTGTATACAATCTCATACTTTATCTTTCATTGATTAGATGTGACATCGGCTATTTTGGAAATCCTGAAAAACCAGGGAGTACATGTCAGCCTTGTCAGTGTCACGGAAACATTGACCCTAGTAAACCTGGGAGCTGTGATTCTGTAACTGGTGACTGCATTTTATGCTTAAACAACACCTATGGTGCAGCCTGTGAACTCTGTGCCCCAGGCTTCTATGGAGACGCTGTCGCTAAAAAAGACTGTAAAAGTAAGTTGCTTTAAAAATCATTAACAGGAAATCTATAATTATCCAAAATACAAGAACTTCATGTTATGTATATATATATCTTTCTAAAAATATTTCTAAAGTTCTGAAAAAAATGTATAATATAAAAATGAGAAGCTACATTTCATATTTAATAATAATTATTATTTCTTTTAAGAAGTGTTTGTCCAATGACACCCTTGTTAAATCTTCCAAAGCAATGCTTAATGAATAGTATTTTATCTTAAAAAGCATTAGTAAAATTTTTATTGATAATCACTTGCCATTAAATTTTGTACCTTTAACATTTGTCGTCGTTATGCTTTTTCAATGCACTGGAAATTTTTTTTTCTAGAATGCAGTTGTAATGAATGCGGCTACAGAACCTGCGACCATGAGAATGGAGAATGTATCTGTTTACCTAATGTAGAACCTCCGTATTGTGATCGCTGTGCGGTAAGTTTGAATCACGTTAGTTTTAATGGTTAGCAAGTGTAACTCAGATGCAGACCAATACACAGTTTCATTAAATACCTCATGTCGACAAATCTCACTTCAGAAAGTAGCGCCATAGAAGCCTACAATTTGTTCAAAACTGTAAGGTAGAATGTATTGTGTATGTGTGTTTGAAGGCAGGGTGTAATGCAGAAAATATAGCTTAAAGAGTAATTATAATACTAAAATGCTTTTGAAAGAAAACAGTTTGCCTCCTTCACTGAAATTTCAAAGTGCAGGTCGAACTTGCCAAATGTTTTGAGACTTAAAATACACAAGTCGTTCTGCACTACACAACAGTGTTGCTAGAAATTTTTCACCTAAATTCGCAAATGACTTCAGAGGTCACATGGTTTTTTGTGACGTCTTAGTTACACATGTTCACAGGACCTCTGACGTCATCAAAAATTTACTGTCTGTCGGTTCCGTAAGTACACACTGTATTCGATTCTAAGCAGTTTTAATTATGTATCCTACCTTTAACGAAAATTTTAAAATTATATTGCTCATTTTTGTTTGTTTAAATATCTGTTTTTTAATCAACTTTCATTTAATTTTCTATTTTTAGATTAATTTTTGCATATCCATTCTTAAATTGCTCACGTTCAGATTATTAACGCTTTTGTACTAAATTTTGAAATAATAAATCCTAGAGGAACCTTAGGTCAGGCACTGTTTAGCTGGTCACGTTGCCTAAAGCAGTGATTCATGAAGGGGCGTGCTTTGTCAACTACTGCACTAATTGTAAAGATATATGCACAATAATTACATGAAATATTCAGAAATTGCTGTATACACTATTTACATGGTGAAGAAATGTTCTTTTAAGAACGTCAATGAAATGGCTGATACTTTTCAGGCTACTGGGGGCCAGAGATTACCTGGCTGAGCAGTGGCATGTAAAGTACAGTATGTCAAAAATCACAATAAAGGAATAAACAGTCTTAAAATTACTTAGTATGTCTGAAGTCAAGAGAATGACCCCTTAAAATGTTCGTAAAATACGAACAGTTCATCTGAAGCGCTGTTGAGTCAGTTGCGGTGCATTAATTAATGAAAAAAAGAGTTAATTAAATCCGACGACCATAGAAGGCTATCCGCTCACTCATTGGCTGGCCTAATTAATTTGTAGTAGGTGGATGGCGAATGGGTGTAGAAGCTTGTCTTCGCCCAGGATTTCGTAGGAAAGCACTTCAGCGAAGTTCGGTGCGATGTTTATCAAAATTCTTGAGAAGAAATTTTCAGTAATCCTATTGATGAAATCCTGTATTGGTTCAAGTTTGAGGCCGACATGAAGACTTTGGACTACAATTTTGTGTGAAATACTATAACTATTTATGCATTTGGAATTATTGATTATGCTGGTATTTCGGACGTAATATAGGGCACCGGCGATTGTGCGAAGAAACTTATTTTGCAATACCTGTTTTTTCTTAATATCCCTATCTGTGGCATTGGCCCTGGCATAGGTCAGAATCGGTCGGATGACGGAAAGATGGTCTTTTTTTTAGGTTCAGTGATAGATTATCATGCTTTAAAAGTGGAAAAAGGTTGAACATGACCCTGTAGGCTTTCCCGAATGCCTGGCTAACGTGATCATTCCAGGTGAAGTTGTGATTTAGCGTAACACCTAAGTAGCTGGTTATCTTGACAAGCGGGACAGGAAATACAAATAAAATAACTTTTGATTTGGAAATACCTCGTCTTCGGTGTTTCCTGATGACCATCATTTTGGATTTAGTTGGCTGGATACAGGTTTTCCAGCGACTTCACCAGTCTTCAATTGCAGGGATTTTTTCCTGTAGCTTAGTCGACGCATGGTCAGGACGACGTGATTTAATTGGAATTGCCGTATCGTCGGCGTAGCTAGCTAGGAGTGAGTTCACATCATCGTGGGAGTTTGGGAAATCGTTTACATATAGGATGTAGAATACCAGACAAAGTATACTACCTTGGGGAATACCCGCTTGGATGACCTTTACACTTGAAATCACCTTTCCATGCTTGATCGTAAAAGTCCGTTCACTCAGAAAAGAATTTATCATGAGGATCAGGTCGCGCAGCAGATTGATCTTGATGAGTTTGAACAAAAGTCCTGGATGCCAGACGCGATCAAAAACTTTTGCCACGTCTAGCATCAAGATGGCAACACTCATTTTACTGTGCAAGGCGAGCTAGCTGGGTGGTGGTGGAAAGTTCTTTCCTGAAACCATACTGCTGATCTGCTAGACACTTAAAGTTATCAGTCAATCTGTGGTAGAGAAGTCTTTCGAGAATTTTACTAATTGAAGACAAAAGGCTGATGGGCCTTTAGTTAGCTGGATTATCTTCTGGTTTCCCCGGCTTAGGGATCAGAAAAATGTTCTCACGTTTCCATGCATGAGGAAGGTAATTTAGGTGCATGCAAGCGTTGAAGATTCTTGTCAGTTTGCAGGTAATTTTAAATGGAAAATTTTTTAGCATCCGAGTACAGATATTATCACAGGCTGGAGCGTTTTTTTATCTCAGCGCCCTAATTTCGTTTACTTCATGAGGTGTAGCAAAGTTCGTGATTTTCGAACCACTGGTTGCATTTAGCCAGGAATTTACAAATTTCATGACTTGTCCGATCCGAATTTGTAGGAAACGTGTTTGGCCTGCATTCCTCAGCAAGTGTTCAGCGAAAAGTTCGGCTTTCTTTCGAAAAAAGGAAACAAATCGCCTCAAAGCGAAAAGCAAACAAACCGCCTCAACCGCCGCATCAAGCAAAAAATTCAAGAGCACAGAACTGCAGTAGGGAATCATAAAATCGAAGATCTAAACCTCAACAATAATAACATCTGCAAATTTGTGAAAAATTTGAAAATCTCCTGCTCATGTAACAAACCTATCTGTAACAGGCGCGGTTTTGCTTACACAGATGACGAGAAAGTCGAACTTTTCACTGAATATGTTGTTGAGACGAAGGCATGCTAAGAATGCAGGAGAAATATCTTATATACTCCCCTTTTAAAGGCGACTGGGGATTAGGGGACTCAGTCGCCAAATCCTGGTGATGGAGAATCATCATCCACCACCTGTTTTAGTTTGGGCGACACTGTGGGGTCATTAGGATATTTTTGAAGCAGGAGTGATGAAAAATGAGCAATGCCTTCGCCGGAGCTCGAACCTCGGACCTCTTGAATACGTGCCGAGTGTGCTAACGATTACACTACGAAGGCATGCTAAGAAAGCAGGCGAAATACCTTATAACATAAATGCTGTGATGAATATACTAACTACGCTAAAATGAATTTACGATGATAATTATGACCTACGTTTACGGCAACTATGAATTTATGTTTCGTCACAAAATTCTCTTATTAAGACATTTTTTCAAACGCATATTTCTTTGATAATTTTTACTATAACTAATAAACTAAATTTTATTATTATACATTAAATGAATTATTTCAGGTTGCTAATTTATAAAATTTTTACAATGTATTTGGCTCTAAAATATGCTTTTAAGCTTGAAAAAAATTCATTTTATATTAATGACTAAATTTGTTTTCCATTCATTATACTATTTTTGATACTGTGATTGATTCTCTTTCAGCCAAATCACTGGGGCTTTTCGAGTTGCAGTGGATGTCGCCCATGCAACTGTGGACCTGCCTCGAAAGCTGAACAGTGTGATTTAGAAACTGGTGAATGTGATTGTCAACCTGGTGCTGCGGGTATAACTTGTGATGTTTGTGAACCAGGCTATTGGCAGTATTCAGTATATGGATGTATTTGTAAGCAGATACTTTGTTTGTTAAATACATAAGTAACTTATTCACATACATGTTTTATAACAACTCTATGTCACTTTCTTGAAAATCTCTGTTTGTATTCATTTTAATAAGAATGTCAGAACAGTTCGTAGAAATTGTATTGGAATATTAATAATCAGTTATAAAATATGATAACAGATTTATTCGCTTATTATTTAAAGTACTTAAAATTCAGTGTACAGTTATGCACAGGATGGTCATTAAGTAACTTCTCCTATGTACACTGTGAGGAGAAAAAAGGGACAGTTCTATATCTCCCGTTCTACTGGGCCGATTGACGAAATTCAAGTTGCGTTCTTCATGTCTCGAAAGCGAAACTTAGGATATATATTAGATTTATATACAGCATCATTCTAACATAGGTATTTGACACAAAATCGGACTTTTCTGAAACAAAATGCCGGTTTTTTTTTTGCATATTTTGAATCTACGACTCAAATTATGCCTAAATATTAAATGTTGTAAACTTTCGTGTGAAACTTACGGAGAAATTCAAAAATTTATCTTGGCGCATCTTTTTCAGATTTCGCCAAGAATAATTTACTTAGTGAACTTCTTAATTTATAGTAACCTATGTTCCTTTCCCTTTTTTTCATTCTCCACGAGCGGAAAAAAAAGTCATCGTTCATACTTTCAAATAATTTTAATAGGGTGCGTAAACCACATTTTCGTTATTATCGCTTATAATAAATACACCAAATTTCAAAACTCGCCAATATGTAAATTCACGTATATTTTAGGAAATTTTGAATAAAAGACTAATTTTTTGCAGGTATGCTTAGAAATACATCTACTTTAAGATGTTGCCACAAATTTTATACATTATAATTCAAAATGTTTTTCAAAAAATTTATAAAAATTATTTTAAAATACAAATTTAAAAAATAAATCACAAAATATTCGCGAATTTTTATTTGAAATGAACCTAAATTTCGAAATATGAAAGGAAAAATGAAATAAGTTTAATAAAAAATAATTACTGATTTGGAGAATATACCAAATCCAATTGACATTGAGGAGCTAAAATTTTGAGAGCTAATTTTTTAAAAACTATTCGTGCGATTTTTACAAAACTTGGCAGTTTGACATGATTTGAGTCGTAGAATCGAAATATGGAAAAAAAGTGACATGTCATTTCAGGAAAAGTCTGATTTTGTGTCAAAATACCTATATTAGAACACTACTATATATAAATCTAATACATATCCTAAGTCGTGCTTTCGATACATGAAAAACGCAAGTTGAATTTTGTCAATTAGCCCAGTAGAAGTGAAGATATACAACTGTCCTCCCTTTTTCCCCAGCAGTGTACGATCTCTCAGTGACCGTACAGTTCGTAGAATCGATGTTTCATGTATGAAACTCGAGATGTAAAGATTATAAGGTGTACACTTGAGACTGATGTTAATAATAACAAATTATAAATTTAAGTTACAAATAAGTCCTCACGCATCAGCCTTTTAACTCCTTATGCAACCAGAAAACTGTTTTGTATTGTAAGTATTTTTAAGGTAGCCTCTCTTTAAATTCATGCAGATAGATGAAAACGTGTTTTTATAAATTTAAATGAAAATTTTAGGTTCTGTTAGTGTGTTAATTTCTCACCGTGAAAGTTATTGAGAGTTTATAAGACATTTCTCCCGTCTTCTTCGCATGCCTTCGTGGTGTAGTGGTTAGCACGCTCGACGCCTAACCGAGAGGTCCGTGGTTCGATTTTCGGCGAACGCGTTCCACGTTTTTCATTTCACTTGCATCCGAAAAGAAATCCTAATGCCTGTACAACTGGCGCCCGAACTAAAAAGGTGATGGATGATGATTCTCCACCACCGGGATTTGGCGATTGGGTCCCCAAACCCCATTTGTCCTTTAAAAGGGGGAGCATATGGGGCATTTCTCACGCCTTCTTCGCATGCCTTCATGGTGTAGTTTTCAGCACGCTCGACGCGTAACCGAGAGTTCCGTGGTTCGATTCCCAGCGAAGGCGTTGGATATTTTTCATTTCACTTGCTTCCAAAAAAAAAAAATCCTAATGTCTGTAAAAGTTTTAATGCAAAATTAAAGTATTCACCTAGAAAAAAGAGTTTTCCCCTCCCCCCAATGAGTAAACTGCGGTGTTAAAAAATGTAGCGTTGGAAATGGTTCATTTTTTTTTCACAACAAATTTCAAAAATATTTTCCAGTAACAATGCTTGCGTTTCTTTATTTACTGTGCAGTATCGATGTTTAACATTAAAAAAACTGAAAGTTCAATTGAAAAATAAAGCTTTCTTGTACATAAAAGTAAACATTAATTAATTTGTGTGAAAGTTTAATTTATGGTAACAATACATAAAAGTAAGCATTAATTAATTTGTGTGAGAGTTTAATTTATGATAACAATAATGTTATTACGTTTCTTTAACCATAGTTAGAAACGGATGCTTTTTTATTGATGCTTATGGTACATAACTGTATGTAATAAATAAACATTTAAAATGTCGTATTAAAAGTGATAAAGCATTTATGCTGAAAAAGGAAGCATTTTTCGGTAATAATATGTTACCCAAAATGAGATAAAATTTTAGAAATGCATATAATAAGAAATGACATGAAATTACAAAACTAACAATTAACTTGATTTATATGCATTGACTTAAGTCTTTATCACTTAAGTCAGCACTTCTAAATATAAGCGCATGTAGTAACATACAATATTGATGAATTCTCGAACAAAATTTCATTGTTTAGTAGTTTTTCTTTTAAAATTGTTGGACTTTCATTTAAAATTCTGTGCATCAATTTTAATTCCTTCATGCCTTAAGAATGAATCCAAATTCGCTTTAATAAGCAGGAAGCGAAATTTAATTAAAAATTATTTGCTAATGATCATTTAAATATTAATTTATTATCAATATAAGTGAGTGATTTGAAAATAGAGGCGATTAATAATCTAAGAAACTGAAGAGAAAAGATAGATCTGAAACCTAGACCGCGAGGAAACTCAAGGAACAAACAGAACATGACTAAATTCACAGTATGTTTAATTTCATGGGTAGACACAGCAATGTGTATTAGCTTACCCTGATTGCATACAAATACAAATTATTTCTGTGAAATATACTCGAAGTGTAATGATTCGTGTCCTTTGTGATAATGTGTACATTTCCGCAATACAAGTATTATGTGTATATAAGTAAGGCATTAAATCTTACTGTGCTATAGTTCATTTAAAATTGTAGAGACAATATGTTTTATTTTTTTAAGCAGGAGATGGAAAAATGAGCCATGCAATCACCGGAACTCGAACCACGGACCTCTCGAATACGCACCGACTGTGCTGGCCATTACACCACGAAGGCATGCTAAGAAGGCGGGAGAAATACCTTATATACTTCCCCTTTTAAAGGGCGACTGGGGATTAGAGAACTCATTCGCCAAATCCTGGTGATGGAGAATCATTATCCACCACCATTTTTAGTTCGGGCGCCACTGTAGAGATATTAGGTTATTTCGAAGCAGGAGACATGAAATATCTGCAATGCCCTCGCCAGGACTTGAACCTCCTACCTCTCGAATACGCGCCGAGCGTGCTGACCGTTACACGACGAAGGCATGCTAGGAAGGCGGGAGAAATGCCTTATAAAATATTTAATAAAAGACAAGTATGTTCCTTTCATGCGTCACAAATAACGCACACTTTTAAAAGTGATCTTTTGATTTTGCACACCAGTTTATAAAGCATCGTGTAGACTTAGACCACTTTTGAAAATCATATGGCAGAATACTGTTTTTCCGGAAGTCTGCACGTGATTTCTTAGCTATTGTAATCAGCATTTACTGTAATTATAGATTTTAAGTATTAATAAGTCATATTTTACTTGCATAAATGCATATATTATCTTAAATTACATACGGAAATTTTAGATCTTTCAACAAGAAAATCCTGCTTATATCTCTGATGTTTTAATGGTTATTTTCCGACGTTTTGTGGTTGTTGTATGAATAGCTGTTCCCTGGTGCTTTAATAGTTGTCCTCTAATGTTTTAATACCGTCTTTGGTGTTTTAATAGGTATTTTTGCTTATGAATAACTCTTTTCAGCCTGCAACTGTGACGAAAAGTATTCTGCTCGAGCTGGTTGCAATCCTGCCACCGGACAATGTCACTGCTTACCAGGAGTTATTGGACCCAAATGTGACAGTTGTCCTTACCGATGGGTCTTTGTAAAGAATGAAGGTTGTTTAGGTCAGTAAACACTTAGATTAAAAAGAAACGTTTTTATCATATTTTTCAGTCGTAATATAATTATTTTTAGATTAAATGTACCAAAGTTTTAAGAGCACTAAAATAATGTAATACACTCTTAGAAAAAAAAAAAAAAAAGAGGCATCAAGAAGAAATTATCCGAATGGGACGAAAATCGGTAGAAGATGTACAGAAAAACAAATGATTACAGTTTGAGAAAAATTGGATGATTTATTAAAGTGATAGAGCTTCACAAAGTGAAAAAGTCAGTAACGCGTTTGTCCACCTCTGGCCCTTATGCAAGCAGTTATTCGGCTTGGCATCGATTCATAGAGGTTGCGGATATCCTTCTAAGGGATACGTGCCAAATTCTGTCCAACTGGCGCGTTAGATCGTCAACACCCGACCTGGTTGGAGGGTCCTGCCCATAATGCTCCAAACGTGCTCAATAGGAGAGAGATCCGGTGACCTGGTGCTGGCCAAGGTAATGTTCTGCAAGCACAAAGACAAGCAGTAGAAACATGTGCAGTGTGGGGGTGGGCATTATCTTCCTTAAATGTAAGCCCAGGGGGGCGTGACATGAAGGGCAACACAACGGGCCTTAGAACTTCGTCGACGTACCGCTGTGCCGCAAGGTTGCTACGGATGACAACCAAAGTCCTACTATGAAATGAAATGGCGCTCCAGACCATCGCATCTATTCGTCGGCCTGTCTGCCGGAAGACAGTCAGGTTGGTATCACACCGCTGTCCGGGTCGTCTCCAGACTCGCCTTCGCTGGTCATCGAGGCTCAGTTCAAAGCGGGACTCATCACTGAAGACTATTCTACCCCAGTCAGTGATATTCCAGCGCGAATGAGCCCGACACCACTGCAAACGGGTTGACGTTGTACAGAGGTCAATGGTAGTCGGCGCAAGGGACGCCGTGACCTCAGCCCGCTTTCTGTGAGCCGTCTATGAATGGTCCTTGCGGTCAATGAAGCACTAGTTGCACGTATAATCGAAGTTGATGATAATGATGCATCTGGGGCTGTGAGTGCCGATCTGACGATTGCTCGGTCTTCACGTTCTGTCGTTTCTCTAGGCCTACCGCTTCCTTCTTGACGCTGTGTGCGGCCATGGTTCACCCATTCCTGCCAACATCGTCTAATAGTGGTATTGCTCCTGCTCATATGTCGAGCTATTCGCCGATAAGACCAACCGACTTCTTTGAGCCCAACTACACGACCTCTTTCAAATTCTGACATCTGCGCATATCGTTCGCGCACCTGTATGCCAGGCATGGTTACTGTCTACCAGAGTACACAGAATAAAATTCGTGAAGAATTTATGACTTGGAATCGTAGTTTCTCCTCTAAAATATCCTGCCAGTTGCGCAGATCAGATGCGCTGTAGCGACAACCGTTCATTCATTGGCAGCCAAAATGTAAAATTTTGCATTTTCTGTCGAAACCTGTATGCATATCAATTTGTTTCCAATTTGCTTTATATCTTCTCGGTGCGTCGTGGGGCGTCTTTTTTTTGTCTAAGAGTGTATATTAGCCTCTGTCCTTAATTTTGTGTTCCTTTCACTTCTACATACTTGCTTTTTCCAAAGACACTTTTCTATTACGTTTTTGCTATATTCAATTAATTTCTCATATAGTAAAAATATTTTTAAAAAAAATCTGGAAGATTTCAGATTTTAAATTACATCAAATGGGGTTTTTTTTAACGTTCCGTATGTTACCTTTATTAATTAAATATCATGTTCTTCGCACCTAAACCATAAAATTCAGTTCAACAGCAATATCGCAAATTAATTTTAAAATGACTCTATCTTTAGAATTTCTGATACACAGTTTCGCGAGCTTTAGATAAAAAGGTTTTTGTTCCCCGTAGAGTTTGTCCATTGCTCGCTTTTAAATCGTTTGAGTTTGTTTATCAAAAATTCGTTAAAGTTTTACAAAATATGAAATAGGTAATAAAAGAAAATTCCAAATTCGGGCTTCCAGATGGGCCTATTCGGGTGGAAACCTACGTTATTCAAAATTGGATGGCTCTAGGTACCGTTGTTTTATCATATTTGGAGATATATATATTCATTTATGCGGATTCTTCATTATTTAATTTCTTTAAATGTAATACAGGGTTGCAATATTCTGTGGCAACAGTTTGAAAAGTGATTCAGACTTTTGATGTTTGCAAAGCAAAATCGTAAAACGAAAACAATAGTCCTTCAGGGACAAAGCCCCTTTCGACTAAAACATAAAATAAAATAAAATAAAAAGAAATGAAATAAAAAGAAAAAGTCAAATAAAAATTCGAAAGGTTTCAGATTTTAAATTACGTCCAAAGGGGCGCTTTTAAACATTTTGTGTGTTACCTTTATTTATTATGGTCATAATAATCATCCTTAAATATCATGTTCTTCGCACTTAAACTATAAAATTCAGTTCAAGAGAAATATCGCTAAGTAATTTTAAATTGAGCCTATCCTTAGAATTTCCGATGCACAGTCTAACGCACTGGAGATAAAAATGTTTTTTCTGTGTAACGTTGCCATTGCTTGCTTTGAAATCTTTCAGCAAAATTTATCTTAATATGTTTTTGCAATTCGAGTACTTTAAAATTCAGTATAAACAGAGAATGTAAATAAAATCTTCATTTTCATATCTCATAAAGTGTCTTTTTATGTTTCATGTTCTAGTAGAATAAAAATACATTATGAAAGTGTTTCTTTGCACGAAAATGCACGAATAAAATAAGTAATTTTAGTAGTTTGTTCTTTATTTTTAAAATCAGTAATTCCCATAAAACATTTTCAGAGCATCATAACTATGCATTTAGGCAAAATTAAACCTAAGCTCGGTAGATAAGCGGTTAGAATTGTCGGAAGCTGAGAAATGTAAGAAATCAGATATGCTGTCCTAGGATTCGAATTCCAGATCATCCGATTACTAACCGGACAGGCGATCGAGAAAATTTGATCCATGGCAATAATAGATGCCTTAAAAAAATTACAAAAATATGCTAAGAGACGAAAATTTTTAGATATCCTCGTTTTACTTTAATACTTAATTTCTTCATATTCTCTCTAGAATGTGATCCTTGTGTCCATGGCTTATTGGATGTAACTGATTTGTTAGAGAACCTAATTGACCCTGTAATGGAAGAAATGAAAGATGTTTCCTTGAGTTATTTTGCAAACAGACGTTTGCAAAATGTAAACGAAACTGCTGATGCACTGAGGGTAAGTAGAAATTTTGTAACTGTAATCTTGCAAATATGTAAAGATGTTTTTAAATTGTTTCATTATTGAACATATTTTAATAATATGTTTTCGTTATTTTAACGCTCAAATTTTATGCTGTATTATTTTTTAAACAGTTCGGTGTTGATCAGATGCTTTTGGATCCGAATGAACTTGATTTTAGTCCTTTGGTATACACTGTTCAGACTTTGGAAAAGAAAAAAGACCAGCTAGAGCGAAATGTGAGTAGATTTCAGAATGCAAAAGGCGTTTTGTTTGTTTTGTTTAAACTATCTTCACTCAATACTGTGCTCAACATGTGCTTAAAAATTTCAGATATATTTGCAGCTTTTAGTATATAAGCAAATGCTTAACGAAGATACCTTGAGGAAATTTTTACAACATATGTTCCATGTTTTTCTTGGCTATAATATATGTTGGATGAAACTGTTTGTAAAGTTTTGCTATTTAAATTCAAATGTACCCAAATCTTGGATTTCTGAGAAACAACATTCACTTTCCTTATTTCTTCTGCTATTACTATATACTTTCTTTTCATGAGCTTTAAATAAAAAAAATTGAGATGTTTTCTTTTGGGTCAGTTTATAAATGAATAAAACGACGGTGTTCAAAGTAATTTGTGGGAAAAGCAGGTAAGCAGGCATTTTTATGTGTAATTTGTAAAATTAATTAAGAATTTCTGGAGTTCCACCCTTTTATTTCTCAATTCATTGTAAGGAACTGGTACACTGATAAGCGAATAATCGCTTGAGTGTGTGAACAGAGACGTAAGACTCCAGAACGGTTAACTACCCTTTATTTCTCAAAATAAGAATGAACACAGTCTGCTCCTATCTCGAAGCGTGCAGCAAAGCCCCCACTTGGGTTTGAACTCAAATTAATAAGAATTAAAACTTAAACAATGCTTAACTAAAAGATGTAGCCGAAGCTATCAGGATTCTAAGTAGTTGGCCCTTAAATCTCAAGCTATCAAGGGCCTAAAGTACGGCCGAGCGTAGTAATAACTTAGAGAGAGACGTAGCCAAAGGCAAACGCGCGCTAGTCTGAAGCTGTGGCTGTCTAACGAAGTCAGTGGAGCATCGACTTAAATACTACTTTTATTCATTTGCATTAAACGCGTTTCTGAAAATACATTCTGGTAGAGAAATTATAAGCTGAAGCTAGAAGACATAGAAAAGGTGCATAAACTTAAAATAACTTTTATAAAATTAGGATAAACCTTACAAATTTATAAAAAATATGTAAAGCTGAATAACTCTTTACATATTTTCACATATTGTGGTTTACTGCTGGAAATTCTTCACCGAGGTATAGGAAACATTTGACTTTTTGAAATATGTGTTGTAATAGAATGTAATTTACTGAAAGTATGTCTAAATTTCTTTTAAATGAAGCACAGTCATTATAATCTAAAATTTATTTCCTAACGTAATTTTTAATGCAGGCTTTGTTCATTTTGTCAAATAATGATGAAAAGCATTCGTACTTCTTAAATCTTATCATATAATACGTATAGTAATAAGTTTTGTGTATAAAATTTTGTACTTCCGTTGCACCAGAATATGTTATCAAACGCCAGATTTACAGTTGTGTTTTTTCTTTCTCTTCAGAAATGTGCAATTTCTTCATCTATTTATAGCCATGCATTTTTTTTACTTTAACATTTCGTCATTATAATGCTTAAATGTTTAGTTTTTAATTAATGTAAAAATCGATTTGCATTTTTTATATTTAATTTACATTAGTATTTTAAGTCAAGAGAACTGTCACATTTCGTCAATTATCTCCAGAACTGAAGCACATATTTTTAATGAAATTTGGTATGGAACTATGTTAATATAATACAAAAGACACGCCAGACAAACAGCCATGCTACACACGCATGGTAGTATATGAGGCTCACTGGCGCAGAAAGGTCTAAAACCTAACACTACTTTGGTCAGCGTTTGCACAACCCCTTGCTAACGATGCGAAAAGTTATTCCAGGGGTTCTCAACCAAGGGCAAATTCCCCACTGGGGACAAATTTCATATTTTCAGGAGGGAAATTCAGTCAGCCTTTCATTTAACTGTTAAGTATTTAGTTTTAGTGTATGAATATATAATAACACACATATATACATACTCGTATTCTTTTTTCAGGCTTCTCATTTACATGCTGAAGGAGATGCAGTAAGCTCTGATGCAGATGGTACAAGAATTGAAGCACTTGAAGTTGAGAAGTTAATTAGAGATACTGTAAATAAAGCAAAAGGCAAGGCATTATAATTCATTTTAGATACATTTGATTTTACAAAAGTTATATGTTATAAGAGATTTTAAAGTATCCTCAGCAAAATGTTTCTTAGCAAGATATGACAGTCAGTCTTCGAAACTAATTAAAAAATTTTATTTCCTGTCCATGATTATTTCTCAAAAGGAAGGACATTGAAACTCGAACTTGTTTGAAAGATTATAAAGCTAAATTATATAGATTTAGAAAAAGTTATTGTGTGCTAAGTGATCATCGGGAGACAATAACGGTACGCTTTGAAGATGAAAGAAGTGCAGAGCTTAAATTGCGCCGGAGCCCCGCTTCAGTACTTTTTAGTTTTGGGGATAAATCATAATTCTAGACGAAGCGCACCGGAGGCATATAAGCATTCTGTACCGCGCCACGCACATAGGGAAAATTTCCTCCTCGTGTTGGATATGGCCTCTAATGACATCATTTCTTCTACGCTTAGGAACGCCTTGACTTTGCTTGAGCTAGAGGGTACACCTCCATACCGTTTGTCTTATTTTAATAGCAGCACCGAAGAGATTATTATGTGCGCTATAGTTTTCTTGCTATGAAGTTACACTTCTTGAAACACTATAGTGTGGTGAATTTAATATAAAAAATATAGTGTTTTTTTTCCCCTAGAGACAAAAAGTATTATTTCATGTTCATTATATATCCATTCTCTACAGATGCAATCTCCGAAACATGAGACAAATCAGTTTTCAAAAACTACTTTGGGAGCTAACGTAGTACACAGTACATTCACAATATTTATAATGAGTCTGAAAAAGTAAAATTTATTTTTGAAGTTAGACTTCTATAGATTTGGAACCGAGAAATAGGATGCGTATTTTAAATTGAATAATATTTCTTTATAAATGTTACCCATTTTTTAAATGTGTAACATCTTTTGTATCTTTACAGAAAAATAGTGTTTGTCAGAGAAGGAAGTTTCTTTTCTTATACACGTGCATGAAATTCAGCGACAATACTGAATGCACTTTTTTCTTTCCTTTAAGGCAACAGAATATTAGAAATGATATGGACACTAACATGGAAATAACATTACATTTGCAAAGGAAATATTTTCTGCAATGTGAAAGGAACAGAATGCAACAAAATTGCAATAATAACAATATACTTAATAGCACACAGTGCTTTTACAGTTGGATCGAGATCGTTGCGTTCTGGTTTTTGCACTAAATTCAGGAACTTAACTATTTACATAATTTAAGCTCTTAAGATTGCTTCTGATATTAATAGCATCTTTGAAAGATTTTATAATTTTACTATCCCATGAAACAGGAAGCCATATGCAAAATGCTGTAGCTAAATTTTTGCGTTTTAAAGAAAACAAACGATAATTTTCACGCTTCCGTGTCTCTCATACGCGTCATTCAATGAAAACAAAATGGTAAGAACTCCACCTAAACATTATTACGCCAAGAGAAAATGATATCATCGGAAAATATGTCAAATCGCAAGTACGGATTTTTTTCCTATGCGCGTGGCGCGGTACAGAATGCTTATATGCGCACCGGAGCCCTAAATAAGAAGGCTACTTTTTCTATGTAACTGAACTACAATGTCAATAGAAATCTGATCTCGAAAATTTTATTTTTAGTAGTAGAATTATATTAAAAATTGTTTATTAAATTTTAATTTATCTCTGTACATTTACTTTAGTTATTTTAATTTTTTAGGTATTGAATTATTTTAACGAATAATAATTAATTAATTGAACAATAGTAATTAATTAAAATAACAATACAAATATTAATCATCATTGTTAATTTAATAATTATTAATTAATCTGGGAATAATTAACAGTTTAATTTTTAATTTATTAATGATTTTAATGCCCATTTTATTTTTATTTTTACTCTTGTTCCTTTTTCCTGGCAGTCTTGCATAGGGCTCCAGCACTTCTGATTTTAGAAATTAAGCCCTGAGAATATTATAAATTATGGATTATTTCTTTATCTAATTTGCTTAATATATTTATTCCGAAATTTTCCTGAAAGTACTCAGTACTATCCTTTAACATGTTTATTCCGGAACTATACTTTAGTACCAAATAATCACTTGCACGCCAGTTAACTATATTAAATTTTCCAGTCTAGTTTCGACACCATGACTATTATTATCAAAGAAAGATATTAAATCAATAATAGCATTAACAGATGTAATTTATAAGAAATGTAATTCGAATGCTTTATAATTATTTAATTTATATTACTATTATAACAATATTTGCTCTACGATTGTAATTAATGAAACCTGATTCCAACGCTAATATGTGTGTTTACTAATATCTTTTATTTTCTCTTGCTAGCTTTTGCATTTATTACTGTTATTCAAGTTATTAGCCTGCTTATTAGATATTCTTTACGTGTTCTTGTGATATGTAATTCCATTTCTCTATTTTCCTTTTCTTGTTGGCTTCGAAAAGAAGAATTAAATAGTAACCCTCTGCTTTTTGGAAGGGAAGGGTCTTCTTCGAAATGAGGTCGTTAAATTCCTCGGGCAGACAAAGGGGAAAACCTTGATTCCCTCAATTGGGCTATGGGCAGGCAGAAGGGGGGACCTTAATTTGCGCATTGGGCTATACCGTATTCGCCCAGGTCAAAATTATATTTAAATGCTTAACTATGTTCAGCTATCAAAGATTTGTTTATTTCTCCTTGCGGAGAATAGGATTCGTGCTTCTTGAAGCGAATATTTTTACTTCCTTGTGCGAAGTAAAAACGAAGTATTGTAATCGCGAAAAATTTCGACTATCATATTTCAACGAAAATATCCATTTTGACCACCATCGAACGCAATTTAACGATGTTTTTTGGTGTGACATCTATACGTAAAGACACAGAATAAAAGATTCTTTTTCCAAAAAAAGAATTTAAAACAGATTTAAAATGGATTCTGATATTTGTGGCGTGTGTGCTTGCGTACGTAGGTATGTATGTATGTATTTCGTATAACTCAAAAACGAGTAGCCTGAGAACGATGAAATTTGTGTATAGGACTGCTATAACATGTAGATGTGCACCTCCTATTTTGGTTGCAATCGGCCGCGCCAAAAGTATATAAATATGTATATAATATACGTTTTGTGAGCTCAGTTTCTTGATTCTTATAGGTTTGTAAATTGTACATTTTTTGCTTTAGAAATGATTGAATTATGTTTGTCTTATGTTCTTATCTTCCGTTTAAGGTTTTTATGACTTTATTGATCTGCATGTTATAGTTGCTGAATTATCAACAATTTAAAAGTTGTTTATGTGCGGCTAAGCCTAATTTTTGTTTATTATAGTAGCCATATTTGTTTACATTTGAAACTTAGCAGAATAGTGGATTTGTTGCCAATCTAGAGTAATCAAATTTCGCAACAACAAAGTAACGACTTCTTTTATTATTTCGAATTAAATTATGCTTAATTCATTCTGGAATTATCATTTAAGATATTAAATTATCCCATATATTGATTCAGCATATCGTCCATAACAAATCAAGTCAGTTTCTATGCCTTCAGTGTCTTTTTGACGAGTGAGACCAAAAGTAAACTTTCAGTTTTGTGCACCGAAAAATCTGCCTTCTTGCCGGCTGGCCGAATTTTTTTTTTTTTTTTTTTTTATTGCGTAGAAACTCTAATTTTAATTGTAAAAAATTTTATAATTGTTTTAACAGTGTTTGCTGCTTTAGGTTTTTCTATATCTTTCAATTTTCAATATAGATATTTTGAGATTTTATGCATTTTTCCCTTGTCGCGAAGTGAGAACTGGATTAATTGAATGAGAAATGTATCTCTAATGAAATTTGCAGAAATGTGTTTAAATGAAAAGCAGGAAAAAATGCGTGTAATTTAATATTCCGTACAAGAAAGTCATGTGATGTACACATCAGATTTTTTTATTTGACATTTTGGACTAACGGATGCTAGAACGTGATATGTTTAAGTACATCTTATTGTATATAAAAACTTTGAAAGCAAATATTAAATTGCTTAAATTACAAGCAGTTTAACCCAGCTAGTTCACATTTTTTTATTACTTTCTACTCTTTTCTCATGTCTGAACTGACGTGTCCTAAATGAAAGCCACTTAATTCCTTGTTCACATTTTGTTTGCTTTCGAAGACAATGTATCATCATATGCAAACAAAAAATTGTACTAATACCTAAAATAACTTCATTTCTTCTCTGAGAACAAATAAGCAATAATTTAGTATACCTGAATTTTAGTTACAGCTGCATGAAAGCAAGTTAATTTCTCTCTTATGCATAAGATTTTAATAGCTACTGAGTGTTAAGTTTCTGTTTGTAAACCTTTTATTTTTAAAGTCAGTGCTATGAATGTTGCTATTTTGTCACAGAGTAATAATTTTTATTTAATTTAAATGAAATGTTTAAATTCCAGAAATTGTTGATGAACTGGGGAAGCTGGCTGAAGGTCTTGGAGGATCATTGGGACCAAATGTAGATAAACTCATTTCTGAAGCTGAGAGTATTTTGGATGAGATGAAAGAAAGAAATTTTGATGCACCCCAGAATGATACAGTGGAAGAGTATGATCTTTGTGAAGAACGTAAGTATTATTTCTATACACATTATTCATAGTAAATAGCTTCAGTAATGTATTAAGTATCAATAAATTAATTTCTGTAGTTTGATAAACTTTTGTAAAAGCCATGGCACAAGTATTATAAAGATAATGACTGAAAATGTTTGAAATTTACATACTACCAACTTTTCAGAGTATCTCATATTTTGTTTTTTTTTATAAATCAAGAGTTAAGCTCATCCAAAATAGTATATAATAAATTTAGCTTCCACAAATAAAGATATTAAATATTGTCGTCATATGTTATGTTAGCATTTACATAATACACTCTTTTGCCAAAAAATCGAAGCACCATGAAGGAAGTGATTGTTTTTGATGAAATTGAATATGTGTACGGCTCATACACTGATAATAAAATGATTAAAAAATCAAGATCATAGTACCTGTTCACGACTCACAATCACCCATTGACGTTCAAATTAGTAGTTGGTCGAACCGCCTTGGCGGCAATGCATGCTTGAATTCGTCAAGGCAAGAAGTACTAGAGGTTCCTAATGTCATCCTGCGACACATTCTGCCAGGCATTCATCGGTTGTCGCTCCAGATCTGCGATATTTTGTGGCGCCCGAATCTGGCGGCCTGCCATGTTCCAGACATGCTCGATTGGTGAAAGGTCTGGTGACCTTACTGGCCAAGGAAGAGTATCAACCGAATGGAGATAGTCCAGAGATATGCGAGGGGTATGTCGCCTGCCATTGTCTGGTCGGAAAATGGCCCCAGGATGAAGTGCCATGAAGGGTAATGCAACCGGCCGCTGGATGGTATCAACATATCAGTGAGCTGTTTAAGATGTACGGAGGGTGACTAAAGATGACCTGCTGTTATAAGAAATGGCGCCCCACATCAGCACACCAGGGATTATGGCTGTATTCCTTTGTAAAACAAAGGCTGATTGGGACCGCTGGCCCCTTCCTCTCCAGACATGAACAGGGTGATCATCTGCATCAAGAGTGAAGCAGGATTCATGCTGAACTCTCTACGATGCCAGTCTGATGGCAGCCATGCTGATCGGCTACGATACCACTCCAAACGACTCCGCCGATGTTGTGGGTTCAAAGGCAAACGTCTTAATGGCCTCTGTGAGCATAACCCCGCCTTAAACAAGCGCCGTGAGATGGCGGACGGTACCACGGGAGGTATAGGCGTGGCTGTAATGCGTTGAATAGTTGACAGTGATACCGCTAGGGCGGTTCGGGCCTGGCGAACAACCATCTTACCTTGCCTCGCGTTTGTGCTTCTTGGCCTTCTAGAGCCTTCATTTCGTCAGCAATTTCCTTGTAGCAACCATTGCTGCCACAGCTGTGTCTGTACTCTTCAGGTGGCGGCCTATTGCTCGGTATGACCACCCAGCTTCACGCAACCCTACAAGGCGACCACGTTCGAAGTCGTTTAGTTGTCTGTAAGGTCTTCGATATCATCGTAATGGCATCTTTAGTTGCTTCTTTACGGAATTACAATGGCAGCAACAAAAGCAAATTTTCTTCCTGTGTTATTGGTTTTATACTTTGCGAATTGCTCACTAAAAATGCGCGCTATTATCGCAATTCTTGTTCATTTGCTTTGAAACTTGGATCATTTGCATGTTCGATCAAGATGTTTTTGCATACCGAATTTCGTCACGATCGTAAAAGTCCTTCTTGGTGCTTCGATTTTTTTGCAAAAGAGTGTATATGACAGAAATCATGAAAACTCCTATGCAGTCAACCTGTTGCCAATAGAATCTACATAACGAGACTGCGCTTGGAATTCAAATAATCAGAAAAAAAACTAGCAATAAAATTCAACTTTTTTATTTGGGAGGGGGGAGATAGATTTTGTTTATAATATTTCGGGCGAGCTTGGCTTTTGATTTATGTAAAAACAATGCTTGAGATACTGTGAAAAGATGGTAGTAATAATTGAAAAACATATTCTTGATGTCTAGAAGTGCAACAGAATTTTAAGTTTTGAAAAATGTGACGTTCGAAGCATATTGGGTTGTAGAGACATTAGATTATTTCGAAGCAGGAGACATGAAAAATTAGTAACGCCTTCGCTAGGAATCGAACCACGAACCTCTCGGTTACGCTTCGAGCATGCGGACCACTACACCACGAAGGCATGCGAAGAAGGCGGGATAAATATCTTATATACTGCCCCTTTTAAAGGGCGACTGTTGTTTTGGGGACCCAGTCGCCAAATACTGGTGGTGATTTTCCACCACCTTTTTAGTTCTGGCGCCAGTTTAGAGACATTAGTTTATTTCGAAGCAAGAGAGGAGAAAATGAGCAACGCCTTCGCCAGGAATCAAACCATGGACCTCTCGGCTGCGCGTCGAGCGTGCAGTCCACTACACCACGAAGGCATGCGAAGAAGCGGGAGAAAATACCTTATAGCGTAAGCATTGAAAAATTCCCAAATCATTTACACGCGGCTTATAATTAAACTACACAAAAATTGCTAAAGCAGGAATCTGACTGTTCTAAGTCAATCAATCTATCTATCTATGTATATATAAAGAAAAAAGTCCGTATGAGTGCTTGTTCGCTAATAACTCAGTCACTACTATAGCTATCGTCATCAAACTCTCTGCAATTCTTTCGTGGGTCCTTGAAAAGGTCGACGTCCACTTTTTTCCAAAAAAAGTAGCTAAAATCAGAGATATTAATTAAAAACTCGGAAAAACGATGATTTTCGCCCTCATTTTTCCGAGTGGCAAGAGTCTCTAAGCTGGAGATGAAAGTCTGCTTTATTTCGAAAGGTGTTGCCACTGCTCGCTTTCAAATTCTAGATTTTGTTAATAAGAAATTCATAATTTTTACGACAAAATAAAAATAGCATTGCCAAACATTAAATACATCTTTCCAATTCCAAAAGTTCGTGGGAAGCCATTTCGTTTATTCCCATCTTCGTACGACTTTAATTAGCCGAAATATTAATTAAAAACGCTGAAAGAGCTCATTTTAGCACTTCTTTTTCCGAATGGCAACAGTCTCCCGCGTTGGAGAAAAAAATGCTTTATTTCGAAAAGTGTTGCTACTGCTCGCTTTCAAATCGTAGAGTTTGTTAATCAAAAATTTGTAAGTTTTACAAAATCTATATGCATATAAAGAAGAATGTCCGTTTGTGTGTTTGTTTGTTTGTTCGAGGTATTGATTTCTGATAATTTTTTTGCCACATTTAATCGACCAAAATTGAATATAGTTGAAATATTGGATGGAACTTGAGTTTTTACGACCATTTGATTAGAAAAACGAAAATCATTAGAAACTGCGTGCAATTATCGCTGATAAGCTGAGAGAGAATTAGCTTATTTTTCTATCGTAATTTTTTATGTGGGTTCCATATCGCATCAGTGTGAAAAATGTATGACTATGAGTCGTATTTTTTGCATCGTTCTTAGAGAAGGATTACAGCGGTATCGTTCTCTCTGTTGTTAGATACATCACTCTCAATCTAACTTAACTGGCATCGGGTACTTCTGCTAGTGGGTAAATAATGTGCTTTTTGTAATTATCCTTAGTTGAAGATATTAAACCGTGCTTGAATTATGCAGTTCAGCTTGTACTGTTCTTTTTTCTATATCATTACTATGCTTTTTACTATTAATATTTTTATTTAAAGCTTGGGATGAAATATGACCAAAACCTTCCTTTTAACTTTCCCTTCATCTGCTTCATTTTAAGATTTTAATTTGGTCGTATGTTTAAGTTTCTTGTACTATCGATGTTTCAGGAGATTTATGAGTTTTTAACGTGCTGGTATTTTGTGATTCTATTCACGTAATTTAATTGAACTGTATATCATTTTAAGAATTTTTTTTTTCTTTTTAGTATTTGAAAATGTGAAATCATTTGAGATACCTGTTCTTGAAAACAAACTGAAATATGAGGAAGAAAATGACAAACTTGCGCATATAATGTCTTTGCTTGATGATATTAGTAACAACAGTCAGAATATTTTCATAGTAGCTGATGACACTCAAAGTCTGACTGAAGAAACGCAGCGAGTTCCAGTTGAGGTAAATAAAACATTCAATTGCTATGTTTTATCATTTACTTCAGTGTATTTTTTAATTTATTCTTAGTTTATTATTTAAGTGATAATTTTTAAAATAAACATCCAGCTTTCAATAAAATTTGATATAAAGATAAGCATATAATACCAAAAGCCGTGTTCTTAACACCCTGAGCCAACAGTCTTTACCTATCCGTTTACACCGCGGATTGTGCAAGTACGGGAATGAAAAATATGGAAATAAGCGAATTGAAGCATAATGACTAACTTGAATAATTCCCATTTAAAAGTTGCCTTTTTGTGATACGAAACTGCTTTAAATTCGTGCATATGAAGACAAAGAAAGACGATTATTCAGTCTTTCATTCTCTGTGATATTTATCCCGTTTATAAAATTCACTCTGTAGGGATTTATATTTATTTTAAATAACCAGTTAAATTTAATTTTAAGTCCTTTCCTATAAGCTTTCATTCCCCTAATTGTCAATACCAGAATATTTAAATTTGGTAGCGCGCGTGAAGGAATGCAAATTCTACCAGTGGGAGAAAAAGTTTAAATATCAAGTTCTAGAAGGGAAAGTTAGAGAGTCTGAGGAAAACTCTGTGCGCGTTGTAGCGCGAGCTTCGGCTTAGCAGTTATTGCTGGTTAAACGTGGCGGAACAGCTATTATTTTGCTGCCATTAAATTTATCAACGCTCTGTTAGGAAACAGGATAGTCTGAACCCTGTAGTGTAATTCTACTACTTGTTAATATCTTCAATATTTGAGTTTGATTCTTATAGTGAGTTACCGTCCAAGCAGAGGCGCAGTGTGTTAGCATCGAGTTGATGCATTGTAAAGAATGTAATAAAGGGTAGTTTTAACCCTTCTTCTGTGCACTTACTACCCTCCAGATTTCACACAAAGATGAACAGTAGATCTTATAACTCAATTAATCGTCTACATTTTGAGCGAGAACTGCCACCAGTAACCGAATAATGAAGACTGCTAAACACTGGCAGTTCGATTCCAGTTTGAATCCCAACAAACGCATTGGCTGGCTGCATCGGTATTTTCTTGGATTTCTCGAAATGTAACGTTAATACGATTCAATTTTTTCCAGGACATTTTCCGCTAAGATATTGCTTTAAGCATGTAGCCTTCATATGCTTTGCCGTATTCATCGAACTATGATAAAAAATGTTTGTAACTAAAACTGTATAAGAAACGATAACAGATGTCTTCTCTTGTCACGTTTTGCAAATTCCTAAAACAAGGTTAAAAATTTCTACTAAAATAATACAAAATAAACCTAATGCAAAAATAGTTGCGTAGTATTGTTTCCATAAACAATCATATCCTAAAACAATAAATCTCATTAAAAATATTGTTGCGTGCGTATGGGTTCTAATGGAATGAATGCGTAAATCGTTAAATGGTTAATAAAATTTGTTCTTTTACAAAAACTAAAACAAAATGCTGAAATATTTCCTCAGAGATATTCGTGCAATATCACAATATCTCAAACGTTAAACAGAACTCAATTCAAAACAGAGAAAGTTAATCCAACCTCACAGCGAATTCGCTACAATCAATAACAGCATTAAGTAAACAAGAGTTCTCTTAAAACATCTACAACTGAGCTGAGGTGTTTTATTTCGGCTTTTATAAGCTTTTTATTTATTCACGAGAACATTCTGGTAAAATCTATTTATATATTTTCCCGATTTTTCTGGATGGCAACAGCAATTACGAGATATTTATTTATTAAATGTTAAATGCACGCGCTCTTGTATTTGTACTTTTCCAGCGTAGATTTCTCTTCAAATATCGTCTGCGTTGCACGGGAAAATAAAACAATTTTAATTAAAATTCTAAGTAAATAGCTAAATAAATACGAAATCCGTAACAGTATGTTAGGCCGTTGAAAGCTTTATTTCGATCTTCTTATTCATTAAAAGGGTAAAAACGTAGACTGAGCTACGTGAGAAGGTGAAATGAGGCGATATTTCCAGAGATTTAGCGGCAAACTGCGGTTCAGGCGTGGCACACGCTGAAATAGGCACCCGTGAAAAAACTTCACTATCCCGGAATAACTTGAGATTTCGATTTTCTAACACATAAAGTTCCTAGTACTCCAGTCGGAAAGTTGATGAAATCTAACAATAAATTCGGAGATGTTAACAGAAAAGCAAATACTTTTTACACCATCCGGCGATAGATGCAGTGCAGTGCCTAAAAGGCGGAGAAAATCTGAAGCTAAAAGTACGATGACCCATTGAGAGGCAGGGAAGAAAAGAAATTGCCAATAGCCTTACTGTGTCTTAATCAAATTAATGTGTTTAATTTAAAGGAAGTTAATTTAGTCTAGGAAACTATTGTAAGATAATTATGATCTATTACTATGAAAAAGAAAAACTAATACATTGGGTTTCAAACATTAAATACACAAAAATGCAAAAAACAAACAAATGAATGCTAGCGAATATTTACAAAGTAGTACAATAACAAAATAATTAAAAACATAGATTACAAGGAACATGAATACAGTATTAATTGTTTAAATATCTCAGGATTGCCTTGGGGCGTTTCCTGTTGTGCAAATCATGGATATCATAATTTAGATTTGGGATTGTGCTATTCTGCACTTTGCTAATATTAACATAAAATCTTTTGGCTAGCTCAGCCATATATTCTGGTAATTCTTTAATTTTAAGCTCTTGGTGAATGGCCTTGTTTCTTATGAACCAGCGACCATTCACTGCTTCTCTTAATACAACATTTTGTACAGTTTGTAACTTGTTCATAGAGGTGATGCAGGCAAATCCCCATACAGGACAGGCATAGGTTAGGATGGGACGCAACATGGTTTTGTAAATGAGTAACTTGTTATCAATAGAGAGAACGCTGTTCCGAGCAATTAAGGGGGCGAGTGTATGTTTACGTACTCGGAACTTGGCAATAATACTTGTAATGTGGGGGCCCCATGTGAGTGTGCTATCAAGAGTTACTCCAAGGTATCGGGTTTGCTTCGTCCAGGGGATGGGTGCATTGTACATTGTGATAACTTGTGACTCGTCACATCTTCTTCTTGTGAATAGAATTGCATCCGATTTGGACACATTGATTTGGATCTTCCATTTTATAAGCCAGGATTCCAGTGCATGGATGTGATCCTGTAGTGACTGTATAACTGAGCCATAAGATGCACTTTGGATGAGAATTGCAGTGTCGTCAGCATACATTGCTAACGTGGTGTGTTGTGTACGTGGAATATCGTTCGCGTAAAGATTAAAAAGTAAAGGGCCAAGGAGGGACCCCTGGGGGACCCCGGCCTGTATGATTCTTGGTGAGGATGTAGTGTGATTTACACGAACGACAAAATGTCTGTCTGTGAGGTATGATTTTATGATGTTTGTGATGTACCCTGGAAATCCCAGGGTGTGGATTTTGTATATTAAGCCCTCAAGCCAAACTCTGTCGAAGGCCTTTGCTACATCTAGTAGAACTGCTCCTGTGATGGACTTTTCCTGAAGACCAGCAGAGATCATTTCTGTCACTCGATACAGTTGGTGTACCGTCGAATGTTTCCGGCGAAACCCATATTGTTCCTCAGGGAGAATGTTGTTGTCTTCTGTAAATTTTAGTAGATGTTTAAAGATGATGTATTCCGTGATCTTGCTAAGTCCAGATAATAAACTGACTGGACGGTAAGAGGAGGCTTCAGTTGGTTCCTTTCCAGGTTTGAGCAAAGGCGTTATAATTGCAATTTTCCAAGAAACTGGGTAATGTCCTAGTGTCATGTATCAAGATAATAAATGCAATTACCCAACTGGGTAATTGCATTTATTATCTTGATAAGTTTGAAGAACATAATCTTGCCCATAGACTTGATCATTTTGTTTGTGATCTTGTCGACACCTGGACTTTTCTTGCATTTCAGATTTGAAATGTAGTTAAAGACCTCCGATGGAATGACAGGAGGGATGTTGTTCGCGTTTGTTTGTGAGGTAATACTTGTCAATGTCTGTGAGACAAGTGTTTCTGTTGCAGGGTGTGATATGTTGTTTCTGGTGAACTGGGAAGCATAGTGATCGGCTAACGACTCAGCTTTCTCCAGCTCAGTGTATGCAATTCCATTCTGGCCATTTAAGGGCGGAATGTTGGTGTGGCATCTTTCAAGTGATGAGACAACCTTCCACAGAGAATTTTCATCTGCAGAAAGCGAGGATAAATGTTTGGCCCAGTTTGTGTTGGTGTGTGTACGAGTCAGGATCCTGACTTGCTGATTCAGTTGATTTAATAGAGTCCTGTCCGGGGGGTACCTGGAACGTTGCCACTGCTTTCTAGCAGCATTTCTTTTCCTTATGGTATCCCTTATCTCCTTAGGATACTTTGGTCTCTCTTTTCTTAATTGCTTGCTATTTTGCTGGAGTGCATTTAACATTTCCTCTGTAAAATTTTGCACTATAGCATCTAACTCATTGCCTGTTTGTGGTGTTGGAATGTGTAATGCAGTGTTGTTTAAGGCTTTGGTATAACCAGAACAGTTAGTAATAAAGGCCTTCTTGTGTGGTGTGTTATGTCCAGTAACATCGAGCTGAACTAAGACTGGATTGTGGTCCGAGGAGATCTCTCCAAGGCTTTCCGTATAATTCGAGGCACAGCCTCGAATCATAAAGAAATCCAGTGTAGTAGCTGATGTAGGTCCATAACGTGTTGGGGATTGAGGAGCTGCAATTGTAAATCCAGCCGAATTGGCAAATCGTAGAATTACATTTCCAAGGAATGTGTTAGTGTTGCAGTTCCACACGCGGTGTTGTGCATTAAAATCTCCACCTATTACTATGTTATTGTTGACACTAGCAAGAGCTTGGAATTCGCTCAAAATGCTTACATGAGATCTCTTGTTGCCTGGTATATAGGTGGATATAATAGTGAGTGGTTGTGAAGTGAGTGGTGTGATAGTGATAGCTAAGGCCTCTATGGCTGAAAGCTGTGGTAATGTTGTGTGGTAGTGGGCAATGGAGTGCTTAATTAAGATGAGGAGTCCTCCTCCCGGACAGCGACTCGTTAGACGTGGTCGATCCTGGCGATAGACATGATAATTTTCAACATCCACTTTCACCCCTGGCCTCAGCTTGTGTTCTTGTAGGAGAATAACATCGGGACTGTACTCATTTACAAAGATTTTAAATTCATCAATTTTAGGGAGTAAACCATTTGCGTTCCATGTTACAATTAGGAGTCCTCTATCCATGATTTGGAGTAGCGAACCCGTTAATTTCCTCAAGTATCTGATATAGAATAAACATTTTATCCAATATATCAGTGCATTCTTTTAATGCACTGATTTTGCTTTTAAATGCCTTAATAAGGCGAGGAACATTGAGCCCTGACTGAGAATAAATTTGCTGAATTCTTCCATGTGAGGCCGATCTGGAAATAGAACTGCAAAGACTGCGGTAGAAATAAGCTGAAACGGCGCTAAGCCATAAGAATGCAATGGCGTTCTGAAATATTAACACTGAAGGATCAGAAAGAGAGAACATTTGATCAAAACAGCCAACGACTGCATTTTGAAACGCTAAACTGTATTCAGTTATAAGGAGGGAATTACACAAAATACTGAGAGGAATTTTGATCTGTTTGCATGTGTTTAGCTCATCTAATTTATGTACAATTGAGATTTCCGTTTTTTTTTTCTTCATTTTGCCTAGTTTTCGATTATGTTCTCTTATTTTTAAAAATAGAAACATGATCATGTGTTTAGTTTCACTCTTTTTATTAAACAATTCAGAATCCTAAATATAGGTTTGACATTTTGTAGTAATTTATTTGCATTGTAATTGATATTTAATAATAATTTTACCTTTTTTTTTCATGATAGGAATTGATAGCTAGGATTGAACAAGGATCGAAAGATACTTATGAGGTACTTCAAAATGCCTCCGATATTTTGAAACTCTCTGAAGCCTCTCTCGATAGCGCTGGGAAAGATTACAAGGTACGTCTTTAGTTTTTACAGACAAGAGCAACGTGAAATTTTTACTTCTGTTAATAAACTGAAAATTGCACCATATTATTATTCTTAATCATAAAATGTTCTGCATATAATTATATGTCTTTAAATTAAGCTAAAGCTTTTCTAATGAGAGATTTACACACATATGTGGAAGTCTGATATAAGAAAATTTATGTCTCCTTTTTTGAGCTTTTTCTATTTATTATTTTTAATCCTTGATTGGAGTTCTAGCTAATTTATTTACAAAATTAGAAAGTCATAAAAATCTAAATTATAAATACGTGTAACACAAATAGAATGAAGAGAGATAATGATGCCAACTTTCTATGTTTACAGCCTCGATGTTTCTTTCACGAATGCAAAATAAAAGAAACAAATATGCTTATACATTATGTATTTCTAGTTTTATATATTAAGTGGTCGGTGGTATCTATATTTGCAATAGAGTTGTGCCAAAAATGAAATAAAATATTAAAACTCAGCATACTAAAGCTGAATAGGTTTTGAAAGTTGACAATAGGCTTCAAGATATTTATAACACATATGCATATGTGTATTGTGTAGTATACATACAACAGCAAAACAGCAGATTTCTACTATTGCTAATTTAAATGTTGAAATCAATACTAAAAAGAAATTCTTTATAATGTTGACGTTTGAATGTGGCCAAAATTATATTTTCGTGCAATTGCTATCTGACATTCAATTCTGCCTGTAGACAATTCAATTCTCCTTAACACAGTTCATAATAAAGCCAAAATTTAATAACAATAAAGCCACAAATTAATGATAAAAAAGCCAAAATTTACAATAAAAGATAATGCTTTCAGAAGAAACTTTATTGTTTCTCCCATATTCAAGTGAATAAAAATCACAGTTAGTCCTTGTTATGTAATTTATTTTACTGAATAATCAAATTTCTCTTTTTTTCGCATAGCGTTTAGATGCAGATACAGATAAACTAGGTGTAAGAAGAACTGATTTGCAAGATCTTATAAATGAGAATACGGATCACATAAAGAATAACGAACCTTTAGTTGAAAAAGCATCAGCACATGCTGCTGCTTTGGTGGAGCAAGCAAATATTTTGGACCAGTTAGTAAAAGATTATTATTTAATTAGTAGTATTAAATTTCTTTGCATGTATAAATGAATTACTTTTGACAAAATTAACTTTATGCTTATAATTGTTTTAAATATATGTAAATCTGCTTTTTTGATTACAATTATTGTGTGAAATTTAAAAATATTTATATTTTTCTGAATTTTTAAAAAATTTTAGACAAATGGGTATTTAAAATTTTTTACCTACAAAATGACTTATTCTTACTACATACATTAAATTTAGGATTTTTAAGAATTTTTTGAAAATTTGCCCAAAATAAAACATAAAGCATTTTATGCAGGTGCAAATATTTGTCTGTTATGTATTTTTGATTTGCAAGATCATATAAATGAGAATACGGATCACATAAAGAATAACGAACCTTTAGTTGAAAAAGCATCAGCACACGCTGCTGCTTTTGGTGGAGCAAGCAAATATTTTGGACCAGTTAGTAAAACATTATTATTTATTTAGTAGTATTAAATTTTTTTGCATACATAAATGAATTACTTTTCACAAAAATGAATTTTGTGCTTGTAAATTTTTAAAATATATGTAAATCTGCTTTTTGATTACAAATATTATGCGAAATTTAAAAATATTTTATATTTTTTGCTGATTTTTTTTAAATTTATAGAAATGTGTATTTAAATTTTTTTACCTACAAAATGACTTAGTCTTACTATATATATATACAGGGTGTCCCAAAACGACCGCATAAACTCTGAACAGCTAGATTCCTCATTGGGAGTACATAAAAACTGCCCAAAGAAGCGTTCCTGTACGAATCATAGTTTTCGAGAAAAATACGAAAAACAAAGTATGACCTCACTGCCGGTGCAAGCAAAAATTGGACATATCAACAACAATATTGGCATATCTTTCCAGACGATAATGTTTAAAACGTTCGCCACGCATATCTGGAACTGGTGTATCGAGACGTAGTGACAACACCAATGGACTTAGTTGCTCGTCTGCATGCTGCTTGTACTTCGGTGGACGCCGCGATGCTGCAACGTGTAATGACAGCCATTCCACGGCGTGCTCAAGCCTGCCTCGACATGCACGGCGGACACTTTAAACATCTGCTTTAAATTGTGCATATACTATTGCTGATATGTTCAATAAAGTGTTTTTAATTGCACTGGCAGTGACGTCATACGTTGTTTTTCGTAGTTTTCTCGGAAATTATGGATCGTATAGGAACGCTTCTTTGGGCAGTTTTTATGTACTCCCAACGAGGAATCTAGCTGTGCAGAGTTTATGCGGTCGTTTTGGGACACCCTGTATACATTTAATTTAGGATTTTTAAGAATTTTTTAAACAGTTATTTAACATAAAACAGACGGCATTTTATGCAGGTGCAAATTTTTGTCTGTTGTGTTTTTTTGTAACATTTAACACTGTGCATACGTCCAGCAACGGAGGACATCTGCCCCAGACCGTCACCGTCGAGATAGATAAGGCCTGCGCGCTGAGTTACTACGTCACTGCTAGTGGACCGGTCTTCGCGCAGTTTAGCTTCCTTCCTAAACACCGTTTTCCGAAGCCTATTCTATGAAACTGGCATCTCACACTATACATTCAGTCTAAAACAAAATTACAAGCGGCTATATAATGTTTTACAAAACTTATATGACTATGAAATATTTTCATTTTTCTTTATTATTTTTATTTATTTTCAAGTTATTTATTTTCAAGACAAAAGTATTTGAGAAAGGTGTGGTGCTGCTAAAAGGAAATCATTTTTTTAAGGAACAACTGGTTTTAAAATTGAAGTAACAAAATTTTTTACTTTTCGGTACTGTCTTTGTGTCTCTATCGCTGATTCCCACCCCGAATCAAATTTTTTGTTTCACCTGCTACTTTAACAAAATGTTTGATAGTGGGAACACATATTTTTCCTTCCATAATCATTTCATATTTTTATTTGTATATATCATATTAATGTAGCAGGATTATCAAACATCAAAGGAATGAAAGAGGCTACTTAATATTTAGACTAACATTTAAATGTTTTATATCAGTCAGAAATTTAACTTACCTTTCCTTTTAAACAAACTGATTACATGATACTAACCAGTATAAAATTGAACAGAATCTAAATTAGCTAAATACCGGGTGGCCATAATTAAACTGACAGTGCTCACAGTGTTCTGTAGCGCGATCTATTTGCAAGAATGATGCCACATTTTGTAGGAAGATTAAACAAGACGGGGGACGAAGGATTCCGTGAAAAAACAAATTAGTTCCAAAAGTCACCCCTAGGGGAATATTTGGTGCTGTGTAATAGAAAATAGAGTGTTAACAAATGCAAATCAATACGGAAAATTACCTTTTATTTTGCATTCAAATGAGGCTCAATGTGGCTGCCGTTGTTGTGGACCACATACTGCATTCTGTGCACAGTATGCACAACAGCAGAAAGTAACATGTCTGCAGGAATTTCCCGTACAGTCCGTGATATGTTATCCTTCAACGTAGCCAGGTCCTGGACCACTCCTTGGTAGACATTGGACTTAAGGTAACTCCATAGCCAGAAGTGGCATGGGGTAAGATCAGGCGACCGAGGTGGCCATGCATTTGGAAAGTAGCGGCTAATGACTCTTTTTGTTGTGAATTTCTGTCATAGCATCTGTTGCACCCGTACAGCAATGTATGGAGGGGCTCCATCTTGCATGAAAATCATTTCCCCCAGGCATTGTCTTTGCTGAAGTGCTGGAATGACAAAGCTGTTCAGCATGTGGCGATATTTCTCTCCGGTAACAGAACAGGTTTCCGGTCCTGTCGGGGTAATGTTCTTTTAGAAGAATGGACCTACGATAAATTCCACTGTGAACCCACACCAAACAGTTACCTTAGGTGAATGTAACGGAATTGCTGTGCCAAGCAGCATCCACCTCCATTCTGGCAAGAAAGGTGAGAGCAAAAGTCAATCGCTTATTATGATGGAGGTACAGTAACTTCTGTACACGGCTGATCTTGTACGGATAGAAGTTGATAATCTTTCGTAAGATTTTCCATACCGTACTGTAAGGCATATCCATATTCCGAGCTATTCCACGAGCGCTAGAGGTAGCAGCAATATTGTCTGGTCCTCTGTCGACAATCGCCGTGGCAACTGCTTCGATTGTATCTTGTGGTACAGGTTTTCCTCCTCTGCCTGACTGAACCTTCATAGAACCTGTTTTCTCAAACGTCGCTACCATTGTTTTTAGCCCATTAACTGACACAGGACCGTTACCTTTACGCATTGTTTTGTGCGTTCTAAAAGCACGAACAGCGGCTGACGCGTTGCACTGGTTGAGGTAAAAGAATTTGACCAGTAACGCATGCTCGACTAAAGAAGGAGACATTGCACATAAACTTTCAATCCGATTGATTCGAAACGTAACACATTGCCTTTTAAAGCCCAAGCAGCTGACACTGTGCCAATGGATGTAACGTGAAATTTGAATAAAGAACTTCTTCTTCTGCTCAGCGTACGTGATATTGCAGATCACGAGACTTTATCGGTGTTTATGCATTTTTAAAAGTGTTGCCATACTGCACTTGAACTAAATCAGAAAATGTGCATAATAAAAGGTAATTTTATTCCGTATTGTTAACACTCTATTTTGCATTTGTTAACACTCTATTTTCTATTACACAGCGCCAAATATTCCCTTAGCGGTGACTTTTGGAACTAATTTGTTTTTTCGCGGAATCCTTCGTCCTCCGTCTTGTTTAATCTTCCTACAAAATGTGGTCTCATTCTCGCAAATAGATCGCGCTACAGAACACTGTGAGCACTGTCAGTTTAATTATGGCCACGCGGTATATGCATTTAAGTTTCACCATGATAAAACGATCTTTAATAGTTTGCAAAAAGCATTGATATTTAAATTTAAGAACAGTACACTCTGTTATGAATCAAATTTACTCAGTGTTTGATATTCTACATATTATGTAATGAAATAATTGTTATACTTTTAACTCCTTAGGACAGTTACTTCATATAAAATTAAAGTTTCAAATTAAAATAATTAATCATTAATTTTGCTGACAATTTTTATATTACTAGTCTTAGTAACTGTTACAAGGAATGATTCTTTTAGATGACAAAAATAAATATAAATTTATCCCTTAAATCATAATGAATAAAAAAATACAAATTATAAAAACAAGTTTACAAATAAATATGCAATAAAATAACTGATGTTTTTAAATGCAATGAAATACTTTCTAAAATATAAATACTTTATTTTAAATATTTGCTTTCTGTAGTGTTTGCAGTTTTCTTTTTAAACAGGGTTTTCTATAGTTATATATATATATATTTTTACAACAGTAGTTCTTCAGTAAAATATTTACGCACACCCACAAAATAGATATTTAGCAGCTTTACGACATGATATTCAGCAATATATCAATTGAATTAAATAATTCTAGCCTATTTATAATAGAAAATGCAAGATTCACCACAAAATTTCTTTGATTTTCAACTTTTAAAAATCCATTTTTGTATTTCTCGGAAAGAAGTTTTTGAACTGCTATATAACAATGCACAATAATATTTATAATATCTGGGTGAGGATACTTGCTTGAAAATAAGCGATAAGCATCTTCGCATATCAGTGCTTTATCAACTGAAAACTGCTTCTGTTTTTTGCACGTGGCCTAAAACAATATCCTGCAAGTTATGTTAAGACTGGTAAGACACTTTCAATGTCTGAAATATACTCATTAATTACATAAATATCCAGGTAATTAATTACTTCATCTTCCTTTTTGCATGAAGACACAGCATTCAACTCATCAATAGTAATTTGACAGAAGTTGCAGATCTCAATAAAAATGTGTTTTGCAATCTGAATTTAGACTCACATTCAAAGTATTTGCCTCGCTGAGACATAATATTGCGATCCGGCTAAAAATCTATACTTTCTGAATCTCTCTTCTAAGGAATCAGTTTGTGTTTTACCACAGAGAAAATATTTCATTTTCAGTCCTTCGATACAATACTGCTTCATTTCCAACAAAGTATGAGTTGTGTGAGTAAGAGCATGATGAGTTTCTTTCGTAAAATTCCCTGTAGTGCACCCCAAACTTTTCTAAACATCCAGCCAATTCAAACTTCATACATAATTACATTGGAACTTCAAATTTTCATCGTCAAACAAATTAATTAATGGGTTCATATTTTCATTTTTCATTCGTATTTCTTTATGGGGACTTTTCATAATATCCGTTGCATCCAGGAACAACACAACGGGAAGGCATAATGATGATAACAAGGAAATATGGAGAAACGAAAATCTATCACTAAGCAATTAACTTGAAAAACCAATAAATGATGCACAAATGTTATAAAACTAACGAAATCTATGGATTTAACAAAAGTGTGTGAAGTATGTTTAAGAGATAGAAAGCTACTGATATCTGGGGTGGACAAGGAATGCGGAGAAAGTTTCGAGGAGTGTCATTGTGTAAGTTACTGATGAGGGTCCCTTAACCGTGACGTCACAAGCTAGTTTCGATTCAGAGCGCAGGCCTTATCTATCTCGATGGTGACGCCCAGGCTCAGCATCCAGCGCCGCCATATTGAAGTAACGAAATTTTAGAAAGAAACACTTCCATTCTTGGCAAACGAGCAGGCGCGAAATCTTCAGTTGTCCCTGGGCGGCTGAAACCTTAGCTATGGCTCTGTATGTTAGTTACACTCAAAATACAACGGTTCTGAATATTGAGTAATTTTTTCTTCTTGTCTTATTCTACAATATGGATTGGAGAGTTTGTATTCTATATAAACAACTTATATAAACAAATTATGCATGGTCTAATTTGTTAGTATTTATGTAGCTCATTCATTCACCTTGCAGTACAGGAAAAAAAAGAAAAAAATCATGTGGTTTACTTTTAGTTTTTATTCAAAAACATTTTGCTTGTTTCATAATTTTAGAATATTTAATATTTATTGGCAAGTAAATTACTTTACTTCATACTATAATTGTATTTTAGGTCATTAGCGGATACTAGAGATAGTGCTGACGCTGCAGTTAAAGCTGCCAATGCTTATGGAAATATAGGAGATGCTATAAATCAAGCATATTTAGCTGCAGAAGCAGCCCTTAGGGCTTCTGACCAAGCTGAAATCAAGGTATAATATATATTTTCTTTTCTGTTTGCAGATCTTTTTAAGTATGAGTTTCTACCATTCTTTAAACTGCTATTTTATATTTTTGTAATTTATAGCTACTTTGAATTTTACTAAAAATGAAACATTCACCAGAATACAATATAATTCGTACAGTGTGAGCAAAATGGGTACCGCAACAATCGAAATCCGATATTAAAGAAAAATGGCAAATATTTACTTTCATTTCTTATAAACATTTAAAGCTAATAAAAAAGCGTTTTTGTATTTTTACTTTCTTGTACAAAGTAAAGAGAAGTATTGTAATCGCGAAAAATTCCGGGTATCATATTTCAACAAACTCATCTATTTTCACCAGTATCGAAGACAATTTTAGCGATTTTTCTGAGTGACATCCGTACATAAGGGCAAGATGAAAGACTCTTTTCCCCCAAAAAACTTATAAAACTGATTTAAAATGGATTCTGAAGAGATTTTTTTCAAGGCCTTCTCTACATACATACGTACACATATGTATGTATTTCGCATAACTCAAAAACGAGTAGCATCAGAGCGTTGAAATTTTGTATATAGGACTGCTATAACATGTAGATGTGCACCTCCTATTTTGGTTGAAATCGGCCGCACCAAAAGCATATAAATATATGTGTATATATATATATATATAGCTACTCTGTGGCTCGGCTCAGTGAGCTCAGTTTCTTTATTCTTATATGTTTACAAATTGTGTATAGTTTGCTTTAAAAATGATTAAATTATGTAGTTCTTATCTTCCGGTTAAGGTTTTTATGCCTTTCGTAAATCTGCATGCAAGATTTCTAGAATTATCAACAATTTAAAAGTTGTTTCAGTGCCGCTAAGCCTAATAATTTTTCCCACGGCAGCCATATTTGTTTACATTTGAAACTTAGGAGAATAGTGGATTTGTTACCAACCTAGAGAAACTAAGCTTCGTAGCAACAAAGATAACGCCTTATCTTATTATTGCGAACTAAATCACGCTTAATACATTCTTTAATTTATTCGTGTAAATAAATGTTTAAAATTTACTTCGTAATTTTTAATATAGATAGTTTGGGTTTTTATCTATCTTTTTGCCTTGTTGCAATAAATGTTGATTCGTCTGTGAAATTTTTTTTTTTTTGTGTGTGTTTGTGTGTTTGTTTAAGTTGCTTTATACATCCTTTTAGACTTATTATGGTATTTGAATAGAACACGTGGCAACAATTAAATAAGTCTTCAGATGATGTACATAATTTTTGTGCATTCTGAATTATAAAAGAATGAGATGTAACGCTATTAAGTGAACTTAATGCCAGAGGGTCTCCATGGTAAACAAATATAGTAAATTTTAATGAGTGCATTTATTCTATTGTGTTTATGCGTTTATCGACTAAGTCTAATTCAGTCCAATAAGTTTAAATGCAATGCAAAATGCCTACAATTCCGTACAAGGAAGTCATGTGCTATACACATCAGATTTTTTTTGTAATGTGTTGGGAAACGTAGGCATACTTTTATAAACCACAGACGAAGAATCATAAAGAAAATAGTCCCACCCCTTTTTCTCCAAGGCCTGAAAAAGTTCAAGAGCCAGTAATGAACACAGATGGTCATGATAACTATTCTTCTTAAGATGACAAGACTATTCCTGTCCTTGATTTCTTGGAACATGTGATTAGCGAGCAATACATTTAGACGCTACAAAAGTGTTGAGAAGTCATTAAGAAGAAAAAATCAAACAATTTGAAGGCGATCTACATTCACCATTGTAATGCTCTCACAATAATCTATTGGAACAAGTCACGAGATCAGGAAATTGGATTGAACATTTAGTCGGTTATTCATCGTACAGTTTGGCTTTTGCGGCTTGGAACTAATTATAAGCAAGCAGGTAAAATAGCGCCCTTTTGAAAGTTTTCAAAGAAGATTCTAGAGTTGGCTTTAGCAATGGTACAAATGCTTCGCCTTGCAGTGAAGACTGTGTTGCGTTATGTTGAAGACTGTATTAGAACTGAAGACTTCAAAGGAAGAGTCACTCCAATAAATATGTGAATTTTGGTTTGCTTCTGGCGAGTAATTAGTAAGTTAACTTGACCTTTGTATTACGTTCGGTACAGCCTTCATAATCTGGAATATGACATGCTAAATGTTGGTAATGGTTCTAGCTGCAGTGTTTTGTTTGTACGGAAATTTCCGTTCGTTCTTGTTGAGAATGTCTTTTGATAGTTTGGAATAAACTGATTGAATTCAGCATCATTCATGAGCTCCCATATTTGTTTCTACGAATTCGATAGTCCTATATAAGACTACATTTTGTTAGTAAAGTAGCTAATGTCCCTTTTGAGGTCGTGTGCTTAAAAATGAGGCCGTAGAAATGAACATATTTAATTGGTTGTCACATCGAATTTTGCTATGGTTCCTGGAAATTTATATTTTTTGTGTATTTTAGAAACCTTTTATTTATGTTATCTGTCATATGTATTTTTTAACTACATCATTTGTTTATGGAAAAGTTTTTGTTAATAAAAAATTTAATTCATTTGCTTTATGAGCTCTTTTTTTTTTTCTTCCAAAGTCAGAAGGTGTTTTGGATAAAACAAGTGATTCTAAAGATCTAACAAAGGAGTACTTAGATTCTGCCACCAAATTAGAGGAAAAAGTTAAGGAACTGGAACCTCAGCTTGAGGATGCAAAGGATGGAGTAGCTTTTGTTGCAGAACAAAATGGGAAAACATCAAGAGAACTCGACAATATTAAAAAGGAGCTGGAAAAGTTACCATTACGTTAGTTTCAAAATTTCTGTTTTATTTTATTTTTTTAATTAAACATACATTTCTTGTTTGAATTTAGTTCCCCCCCTCTGAAATTCCATCACAATTGTGGTCTTGTAAATTTTGTCCAGTACTTATTATTTTCACTTTTCAGTAATGAATTCTTTACTAATTAATCAGTGATGCAGAATCAAGGAACGTCATCAGACGAAGGGGAGAATAAATGTAAATGTTAAATCTCACAGCCATGTGGGACTTGTAAATGAATTTGCTTACTTACATAGAACTTCTGTCATGAGCAAAAAATCTATAACATGAATTTTTCCTTTTCAAATGAGAACGGAAACGCATGAATTTCAGTTCTTTTTCAGAAAAAAAAATTACTTTTGCTGCAGTTTATATAAAAATAAATTAAGTTATTTTTATATTGTTGTAAACTGTATAAAGTGCCACTATGTCTTATATTTTTGTTTCAAGATTTTTTACTCCTATATATATAATAAATAAATTAAAAATATGACCCATCTTCACCTTAAGAATAAAGGTATCCTCGGTATTTCGAACATTTGGAATTTAATAGTAATCATTTTCTAATTTTCCATAACTTTTACATTAGGAAAAAAAAAAGAGTGACGAAGAGCTTAGAATTTTAGATCAATCTAAAAACTGCACCCTGGTAAGAAATTAAATGATTCATAAAAGTCCTTCAATTTTTGTTTACCGAAAACTCTTGGTAACTCCCTTCAGTACTATCTCTAGGAAAATGTATCTTTTGAATATGTTTTTAAAGCACCATAAACCATGGGAACATGAAGTGGAACTGGAAACTGCTAGCGCATACAATTTTCTTAACCTTAAAATGGTTAGAATATCCAGGGAGTTATCCATGAGCTATAAATACTATAAAATATATAAATCGCAGGAATTTTAGTTCATGTACCCCCTGAATTATAATGTAAATGCAGGAAAACCTTTTATTTTTAATTAATTAGAAATAAGTTATTAATTAGAAATAATTTCCGATGTTGCCATTAATGTTATCGCAGAAGATACTGACAATTCTTTCGTATTTTTTCAAAAGATATCAAAACTAATTTTCTGGAACAAGTAAACAATGTGTTCTTTAAAATGTGTTGGAAAGGTGTTTTTAATTAATTTCCCTGACAATATGAAAATTAGTTATTTTATTTTGAATAGTTATTTATTTATTTTCCGTTTCCATTTAAATTAAACTACTCCCTGTTTTTTCAAGTAACCTATATTACAGAGCTTAAATTGCGCCGGAGCCCAGTTTTGGGGGTAAATCATAATACTAACCGGAGCACTGGAGCCTTCATTAAGAAGGCTCCGACACTTCTTTAATGTAACTAAACAATTTCAGCAGAAATCTGAACTCGAAAATTTTATTTTTAATGAGAAAATTATATTAAAAATTAATTCTAACTTCTGCATGTATGCTTCTCTTTCCTTGGGAAAGAAACCCTTGGGTGGAGATCGAGACTTTTAAGGAAAGAGAAGCCCGCATCCACATGTCAATGGCTTATTCTGCAGGAAGTATAACGAATTTATGAAAGCGGGTTAATTTTTCCTTCCAGTGCTAGTGTCTTCTCTTGTAAAGAGCACCTGCAGACATTTTGGAACGATGTAACCAAAGACGGGGGGGGATGAAATTTATGACTTGTTACTTTTTTTCAGCTCACCCTTGGATTCGGTGAAATTTTGTTCCCCTGTCATATTCTGCTTGACAGTTAGAATTATATTGAGAGGTGAACATGGTCAGAAAATGTTGGACTCTTCTGTGTTTTTTTTCGTACCTACAAGTCATCAGTTAAGATTTTCTCCATATTCTTTTTCCCATACCTACTGTTTATAGCATTCTCTATCTTTTCCTTAGTGGCGCTTTGACCATTTTTTTTATTGGTGAGCTGGAAAAAGAATGGTCTTCATTTCTGCTATCCTTTGAAGTAGTTCATTATATTCAGAGCTTAAATTAAACCGGAGACCGGTTGAGCTATTTCTTACTTTTTGCGTGAAATTGTAATTCCAGCCGAAAAGCCATATAAGCCAAGGTCCAAAACTTTATTTTAATACTTAATTATTTACCATTTATTTAACAACTTATTATATTTTTATTTATATCTTTACATTGCATTAAATTTTAATATTAATTATTTAATTATTCTATTCATTAATTATTTAATTTTAATAATTAGTTATTTAACTGTTTAATTATTAATTATTTTGCTAGCCATTTTATTTATTTATTTATTTTTGTTCTTCTTTCCTGACAGTTTTCCATAGTGCTCCAGTGCTTCTAATTTTAGAAATTAAGTCTTGTTATATTAGGAGTAAAGGAATAATTTTTACCTCTTTACTGTAGTACAACTTACTTTCAAAATCACATAAGCTAAATGTAGTTTTAACAGCTGCTGTATTATTGCCTATACTGTACTCATGTGTCATGAAAATTTCACTTGCTTAACAATCTCCTAATATTTTCTGAAGATTCTTTGTGGGTACTTGCTGAACACGCAGCGAATGACTCAGCAATTGCCGATCAAAGAGCTGAGAAAGCTCGGAAAAGAATACAGGAAATAGTCAGCAAGCTCCCTGCTGATGAAGAAAGAGCCGAACAGGTCCCAAAAGATATTGAAGAAGCTAATCATGCGATCAAAGCTGCTCATAGCTATGGTATGCTAAATTTCTTTATTTCTGATGTATATTTTATTTTTTTAATAATTTTTACTTTTCAAGAGATCAATCATCATGTCTTTGGGGCTTATGTATCATTACAAGGGATAGCTTGGTTAAGTAGGTGTTCAATTATTCCATTTTTCAAAAGGTCTCTGCTTTTAAAGGACTGTCTCTAGGAAAGATTTTTCTAATGTATGATAAGGTTCGAAACGTTGGGCTCTGGGTACATACTATTATAGGGCATATACATACAGAGACCCATTGGGATTCCTCCACCGAATTATAGCATAATTCCCCAGTACTGAAAGATAATTTGTCCATTTTGATGTTAAGGGCCATTCACACTGAGGTTTATCATAGCTAACAGAGTCAGTTCCATTTGTCGACTAGCTCCGCTATGCCTGCAGTTTACATTTAACTTTATGCCCTATAGAGAAAAATTGGTTTTGAAGATGGGTCGGCTAGATTGCAGATTACGGGCCAGTTGCCAAATGAAGCGAAATCGCGCCAAATCTAATAACCTCTTGGTGTCATGAAAATCGTTAGGATTTAAGGTTACAGTTTATAGTATTTAAACGGGCTTTTTGAATTTTCGTCATTTCACTGTGCTTCTAGTAAATAAATTGTGTGATCAAAATGGCTGATGTTGAAAGAGTTGAACGTGTAGATTTTTCTTATTTGATTCGGTTGCAAGATAAGGGCGAAAGATGTGTTATAGAATGGTGCATGAATTATGGTTTGATTGCGAATATGTACGAATGTCCTAAGTGTAAAAATAGTATGAAATTACTTGAAATGAAAGATGCGACAGATTTGTGTGAACGGAATATAATGGTATATGTCCATATAATGGACACACAAAGTGTTCATTATATGTGGTTAAGCACATGGTTGAAATGAGCCGTAGAGTTGGTGTTGAATGAGCGCGCCATTTTGAATTTCATCTCCTTTGTATTGTTACATTTTAGTGTGGATATTAAACAAATGCGAGTTTCTACTATTTATTATAAATAAAAATTTATTGTAAAAATATAAATTACGTAGTTAAAATTGTTTAACCACTTTTTGTTTTTTTTACTATACTATTGCTCATGTTTCAGTAGATCGAAATTTTGAAGTTTATCTTTTTTTTCTTCTGCATTTTTTTAAAGTTTTAGATTAAATATGAATCAATGCTTTCCGATCATTTATTGCTCATTTACCGCTCATTACAATTTCTTAAATTTCGTGCTAAAACGTTTTACTCCATTTTGCTACTGTCTTAAAAATGGTATACGATATGAAAAATTTTAATATTGTTGATGCCATAAAATACATAGTTATTAACTTTCAAATACTTTATCGTTTTTTTTCTTGAACTTCTGTTTTAGATATTTTCGCATGTTTACATGATCAATTTTTTGCATGTTTATAGGATTCATTCAAATTCGCAACCATCTAATCTGGCGATACGATAGTTAGCGATTTTCTAAAATGCGCGAAAATAACCGACTTGGCGACTTTTCGAAAATGCGGCAAACTGGCCCGTAATATGCAGTTGTAATATGCACGTCAGTTGTCTCCGTTAGCTCAAATAAACCCCAGTGGGAACGACCCTCAAAAGTCCCTCTCACACATGCGGGTATTTTAAGCCAAGTATTATGGGGTCCTCAGATGCAGTTACGAAGGGGAGAATGACGTTAATTACGAAGAGGAATATGAACAGGAGTGCTAGATGTTATAAGAGGAGATACTTTTTAAAAGATAGTTGTTTTTAAGTCTCGTTGAACACCAGTATGTCAGAAAAGAAATGAAAAAGTTTCTTATCTGATATTTTTCTTCAGAATTTCGCGGAACGGCCCTAGAGGTGCTTTCACTAAAAACTAGAATGAAGCAACAGAGAGAGCTCTCATTTGTTCTTTGCTTCTGATATATGTTTCTGATATTACTGATTTCTCCTTTAGTTGATCGCATTGCTCCTATTGTGGTTGATACCAATAAGCTAATGGACAAAGCTAGCAAAAGAGAATCAGCAATGAGAATAATAGGAACTGATGTTTCAGAAAAACTAGCCAGATTAAAACAGAAAGTTGCTGTAGCAAGAAATCAAGCAAATCGAGTAAGTTTTCCACCATACTGCGTATTACACTGCATAAATATTTTACATCTTTTTCTGTTTGATTTCCACTTTATTTTTATTTTATTTAGTTATTTATTTATTTCGAATTTTGTCTGTTCATAAAAAATTTTCAGTAAATTTTGCATTATGGATTAAAGTGAGCTTTTTCTGCCTGAGGCTATGTTTATGACTTTATATTTCATTTTACTTATTACGCGATTTTTTTTCCAATATCTTAATGAAAAATAATAAATATTTTTGTTCAATTTTTTTTTTATTTTGTTTAATAATATGCAACAGTTTTTAGATTGTCATGGTCAAAATCACGCATAAATAAATGCTTACACATTAGTATAAGAAGAAAAAATGATGATTTAAAGTGATGATTTAAAAATAAATAATTATAAGGAAATAAATCTTTCAAAAATTCAGAGCTGTTGTTTTGGAAATTGTTGAGTCATTTGTTTGAATGTCTTATATTAGACAGTATTACTATATTAATTCGGATATTGTTCAGAAAACAGCCTTGGTTGCGTTTTAAACTTTAAGGTTACGGGTTTTTTTAAGGGTACGGGCGACATTTCATCATGCCAACGCAAGTAAATACTACAGATAATCAAATACTACAGAATAAATGCTACAATAATAAATACTATAATAATATATACTAATAATAAATACTACAAATATAATATGTAATACTACAGATAATCCCTTAGCAAGAGAAAAGTGTTACGGCTATCTACCTAGAGGAAGTACGTCATCGAATGACAACCATTGCCTGCCATACCACAATAAGCTGTTTCTCCCTCTAATTACTGTACTTCAATAATAAATACTACAGATAATAAGTAATACTACAGATAATCCCTTAGCAAGGGAAAAGTATTACGACTGTCTGCCTAGAGGAAGTGCGTCATCGAATGACAACCATTGCCTGCCATACCACATAAGCTTTTGCTCCCTTTTCGGCGTCAAGGCTGTTCTCCGAACAATATCCATTAATTCAAAATTTGTTACAATTAAAAGGAAATATGTGATAAATAATACACAAAATTTTTCTTTATTTTTGGATAATTAAAGTTGTTAGAAAGATCATTTTATTAAACAATTTATCAGAAGTAGTTTCTTCATATCATGCATATGTTCAGTTCTGAAATCTGAGCAATAAGTGAGTTTTACATGGTTTAAATAAAGCGTATCTGAAACATTTTATAAAGTTTCTTACATTATTTTGTCAACTATTTTTTCTGTTTTAATTTGTTGAATGAATGTTTTCAGATAAAATTAGGAGTTCAGTTTTTTGAAAATACTACTTTGCAACTTCGTAATCCAGAAGGAATGCAAAAAGCGGCGACTTATACACATCTGTCATTGTACTTTAACACAATAGAGCGCTACGGTTTGCTAGCCTTCATTGGAAATGAGAAAGGAGCACATGCTCAAATGAAGCATGTTTTAACAGTAAGTAATTATTATCTCTCTTTGTGTATCTAAATACATTAAAAAAATGTATGCCGGTTTGAATGATTTTTTTTTAAATTTAAGAACTTTCAATTATTTTTAAAGATATTATTAAGTGGCTTTGTTAGATGCAATGATTTTAAGCTAAAAAAAAGGCCGGTAATTTTTCTAAAATTTAATTTTTTTGAAGAAAAATTTAACCATTTAAATGTCTCTTTTCTGCAATTTTCAATATTTCTACTCCATTTTTATTGCACTTATTGAAATGTTCATCATAATATTAAGAATCGATTTTGCGATTAATGAATTCGTTTCTGAGAAAAATTAAAAAGCATTTTATATAAAAATTTTGAAAAAATACGATTTCTATTATATTTTGATTTCCAATAAATTTTGTTTTTCCAAAATTTTGCAACACCTATCCTTGTTTCTATGTAACCCATTACTTGCGTTAGTAAATATAAAGATAATTTACAAGCTTTTGAAAGATAATTACATAAAGAATTTTAATATTTGAAAGATAATAATATAAAGATAATTTACAAGCTTTTACAAGCTTTTGAATATAAAGAGAATTTACAACCAATTAGTCAATATAAAGATAATTTACAAGCTTTTATCTGAAACCTTATGTGACCGGAAATATTTCTGGAGAAATCATAAAATCTAAGCAGTATTTTTCTTTATTTGCTTTTGATTTGTAAAAAACGTTCAAATGAATTACAATACATAAATTAATTCTAATTTTTTTAAACGTATATAATCAATATTAATAATATTAATTTGGGGTCCGTGACACTTAGCCGACGGGACACTTAACCGACACCAGTTAGCCGACATGGACACTTAGCCGACATGGACACTTAGCCGACAGGACATTTAGCCGACACGGACAGTTAGCCGACAGGATATTTAGCGGACACGGACAGTTAGCCGACAGGACATTTAGTCGACACGGACAGTTAGCCGACAGGACATTTAGCCGACACGGACAGTTAGCCGACAGGACATTTAGTCGACACGGAAAGTTAGCAGTGTGTAATATGTGTATAAAATGTGTTAGGCGTGGTTAAATTGTTACTCTTTGGTTTTTGTTTGTAGTGTTCTGAGCCTGTAGTCACCTCCCTCTTTCCTTCCAACTCCTCTCACTACCCAATCCAGACCGATCACCGTCATGCGCCCTTTTGGGCTTAAGTATCGGAGAAAGTGCAGAATCGCCCACTGCTTGTCGCGTTTTTAAGAATTGCACGTACTCTGTATCCATGTGCACATCGACCTATTTCCACTCAAAAAAATCAGAGAATTGCACAAACTAGGCGTTGCGCACTTTCTTGACTTTATCCATGTACACATCGACCAATTTTCACTTAAAAAGACATAGAAATTTGACAAAAATCCAGTTTTTCTTACTCTTGTAAAAAGCGCCAAACAAATAAGTGGACGATTCTACTTTAGCCTTTTCCTTTCGAAATTTAATTCATATTCCTTGACGAGAAATTTCAGCGCTTTTTTTAATTTGGCCAATATACACCAAACAACACGATAAATATCACACAATGCTAAATTAACACAATCATTATAACCACATATGAGATCTTTAAGAATCGAAAAATGAATTTTACTGATAGTGAAAATATTACTTAAATATTGAATTTACGGATAAGTCGAGAAATTTCGTAATTCATAGTAAGATTAAATAATTAGTTCGTACGTGTGAGCTAAAACGTCACTGTCGGCTTAATGTCCTGTTGACTAAATGTCTTGACAGTTAAATGTTCTGACGGGTAACTCTCTGTCTTGGACAAATGTCCTGTCGGCTAACTGTCTGTGTCGGCTAAATGTCCTGTCGGCTAACTGTCCGTGTCGGCTAAATGACCTGTCGGCTAAGTGTCCGTGTCTGTTAAATGTCCTGTCGGCTAAATGTCCTGTCGGCTAAGTGTCCATGTCGGCTAAGTGTCCATGTCGGCTAAATGTCCTGTCGGCTAAATGTCCTGTCGGCTAAATGTCCATGTCGGCTAAGTGTTCCTGTCGGCTAAATGTCTTTTCGGCTAACTGGTGTCGGTTAAGTGTCCCGTCGGCTAAGTGTCCGCGACCGATTAATTTGTTGTTTAACTCGTTTTTTTCAAAAAGGTCTAATTTGAAAAATTTCAACAGACATTGAAACTTTCTATTTTAAACTGCCCAGCAGCATTGTAAGGTTTTAGTTAAACTAACCAAGTTTTATTTTAATTTAAATCTTTCTATCTCCTCTCTGTTTCAACTTCCCGTCAGAAGAAGCGCGCGTTTTCAGCTTATGCTAATTTTGAAGTACAGCGGAAGTACTATTTAAGACAGAGGTAGAAACCTCTTAGCGTGAGAGAGCTTCAGTCTCAGATCACGGACACTCTGCTCAACGTTCGTCTGACCAGCTAGCAGTTTAAATGTATAAGCCATAGTGCTTACTACGTGATTGCATTGTGAAACAATCTGAAGGGCGCTAGTATTAGTAGATCTTGCTACGCACCAGTTAGTGAAAGGCCAACTTCCGCGAATTGCTCTGCGAAGCAAAGTTTGATTTAATTTCTATTTTAGGTTTAGTATTTAAATTTATTTGATTGTTAAGTTCGACCCAAGTGCGGTCTTTTACTTTCTGTATCTCTCCCGAGTTGGGAAGTGTGTAAATAATAGTGATTTAATAAAAGAGGATTTCAAATCCCTTCACGTGCAGTTATTATCCAGCCCAGCAGTTACATCAGAACAAAGCTTACATTTCATCAGCTCACTGTTCCAGTTCAGGACTTAAGAAGAAACACCCTGGTAAATATTTCACAATGTTCTCCAAGAACACGCACAGAATACTCAGTCCTGACAGCATACGCGATTTTTTTTCCTTTTCTTTTAGCCATTTGTTCTCGTATATAAATTGCCTTTTTAATTAATTTAGGAGTACTTTAATTAATTAAAAATTTAATATTTGTTCCAACACTATTTTAATTAATGCTACCCTCAGAAACTTGATCACTTTCATCATGCCACATCTTTCTTTTCATATCTATCACAAATAATTTCTGCTTCTGAAGAAGCAATAAAATTGACTCTGATGCACACAGAGATATTTTCTCATCCAAGTAAAAAAATGTGTACACCACGTTACTTCCTTGTAAATTATACGCATTTTTTTCTTGCATTTCATTTAAACTTACTGGATTGAATTAAATCTACTTCCTCGATAAACCACTACAGAATAAATACGCTCTTTAAAATTCACTATATTTGTTTACCATAGCGACATTCTGGCGCTAGGTTCATTTAACATCGTTACATCTCTTCATTTTATAACTCAGAATGCACAAAAAGTTATATCATCTGAAGAATTATCTAATCGTCGCCACTTGTTCAATTCAAACACTATAATAAATCTAAAACGATGTGTAAAAGAAATTAAAAAAAAAATATTCACAGACCATTCAGTATTTCTCATTCAATTAATTCAATTCTCACTTCGCGACAAGCCAAAAATACATAAAAACTCAAAATAGCCATATTAAATATTAGGAGGTAAATCTTAGACTTATTTTTTCGAATAAATTCCGGAATGGGTTAAGCATGATTTAATTTGCAATGATAAAAGAAGGCGTTATCTTTGTTGTTGCGAAGCTTAGTTTCTCTAGATTGACAACCAATCCACTGTTCTGCTTAAGTTTTAAATGCAAGCAAATATGGCTGCTTTCGTAAGAATAATTAGGCTTAGCCGTACTTAAACAACTTTTAAATTGTTGATAATTCTGCAAATATTGCATGCAGATTTACTAAAGTCATAAAACCCTTAACCGGAAAATAAGAACCACATCGTTCAATGATATTTAAAGCAAAAAATGCGCAGTTTGCCAACATATAAGAATAAAGAATATGAGCTCACTCAGCCGAGTAGCAGGGGGCATATATATATATATATATATATGTATATATTATGTTACATATATGTTATACGTATATATACATGTATGCGTATATTTATATACTTTTGGTTCGGCCGATTTCAACCAAAAAGGGAGCTGCACATCTGCATGTTGTAACAGTCCTATATACAAAATTTCAACGTTCTGAGGTTACTTGTTTTTGAGTTATGCGAAATACGTATATACATACGTAAGTACGCGCAGATGCCACGAAAACATCTAACAAAAACATCGTTAAATTGCATTCGATAGCGGTCAAAATGGATATTTTCGTTGAAATATGATACCCGAAATTTTTCGTGATTACAATACTTTCTTTTTACTTCGTACAAGGAAGTAAAAAGTAATAAAGGAAATTTAAAAAAAATAAGACCTGTAAATTCAAAACGGATATTTTTTAACGTCTCTTAGTATTTAAAAGCAGTCAAACTACACACATAAACAGCGTTTACTAATAGTCGCATTTAATTACATTCCTCTTCTTCTATATTGATGTTTAACAAATAATTGAGGCAGTTAAGAAGTAAAGGAAAATAAAATAAACACTGAGGTGGCCGTGGCTGTCATTTTTTTTTTTTCAAAATGTTTTCTCAGTGTAGTAAAGATATTAAAGTATATTTTTAGCTAAAAATTGGAAAATGTGCAATTTCATCGATTTTTATGCTCCTTCGATATTTATTTCAGGATGACTATCTTGCGTTAGAAATTAGAGGTGGACGACTTGTGTTAGTGATGGATTTGGGTTCAGGGTCACAAGATATTAAGCATGATACTTATGTTTCTGATGGAAAGTGGCATCAAGCCATTATTGAAAGGTATATTTAGTTTCATATGATTTTTCTGCTTTCAGATTTAAAATATTTATGCTTTTTATAATCATCATAAACTAATCATTTAACGATGCTCTTTGTTTTAATTTTTTTTATATAGCTTCAGATAATAGCAGTCAAAGGGGCAATTATTGTCTATCATAACAGCATTTCGTCTGTAAATCTGGATACTGGCGATTTACCTCAGTAATAACAGTACACACTCTTGTACAAAATTAAGAGAAATCATTTTCTCTTAATTTTGTCGAATTTTTGAAAAACTGATAGACAGATTATGTGCACATTATGTCGAATTTCTGAAAAACTAATAGACAGATTTTAATGAAATTTGGTATGAATATACATTTATAACAGAGAAAGAGATGTTCCATTGAAAAGTCAAGTCGTTTTACGTACCCATGATTATCAGCAAAGCTCAGTGCAGGGGTGTCCAAAATCCACGTTGGGATGTCGAATTGAAAATGAGTCTAATATGGGATACGCTCCCCTCTAGCATGACGACATACTAGGCAGTTGAGGAGTCCATTTGGCAGTCAATCCCAGGCCTGTAGCAAAGCAGTTTTCAACTCTAGGATGGTTCTCGAAGGGGGATGATATGATGTTTCCCTCCCAAGAACTTCCGAGACATGCTGTATAGGGCTGGCCAATCCATGCAGCAAATATCCTCACGTTCCAGATAATCGTCTACCGGCTGAGCCCTATGTAGACGAGCGTTGACGTCCATCAG